>JADRCC010133312.1:0-15497 GCA_019843855.1 Hylomyscus alleni
CTTTCTTTCTTTCTTTCTTTCTTTCTTTCTTTCTTTCTTTCTTTCTTTCTTTCTTTCTTTTTCTTTCTTTCTTTCTTTTAAAAAATCTTATTTGTATATTTGTTTTGTTTTTAGTAGAGCTTTAAAATCTTGGCTCTTACTGTGGTACAAACCAAAAATAAGAACAGTTTTTAGACACTGGACTTCATTGTAATAAGACTGTACTTCAATGACCCTCACATCACCAAAGGATTTTACCTGCATTGTAGTTAAGCTAAGAGTTGACAGTTCTGCTGCACCAAGGAATGAATAGTAGGCACGATTTTTGAATACAGACTTCCTGCTATAGTCAAAGCTATTTGACTTGAGTGAGTGACTTTATTCTCAGCGCACAGAGAGCAGGTTACATTCATTTAAGAAATGGTCTATCTATGAAGTCATTCACCAACTGTTTCAATGAACAATGATTCTGCCTGGAGGGTGGCATAGACGTTAGGTGAGGGTAAGATTCTGTTTCATTGGCTGTGATTATTTTGAAAAGCATTCATCTCATAAAAGGTAACATAAAGTCCTCTTCTTCAAAATTAATATAATAATTATAAATATCAAGCAAAACATTCAGTCTCACTTTGTTATTCTCTCATAAGCCACTTCCCAAGTTAATTGTCTATATTTCTTTTTACTGTATAAATAATTTTGAAATATGTAAGCTGTTCTGAAAACCATAGTATAGTGTAAAAACATGAAATAAACAATCCTACTAATAGAGAGGCTGAGATAGGAGAAGCAAGATTTCAAGACCATTATGTTATACACAGCAAGACACTATCAGGTACAAACAAGTGTATATGGATTGTACAATATTGGACTATTTTTCCAACTACCAAATTAGAGAGACCACTGGATGACAGCCAACAAATTTCTAATTCCTCATTGCTTAGGATATGTTAGTAATATTAAGTTTCTTATTAAGAGATATTAAGGAAAAGTGATTTTTACATCCTGTTATTTTTGTTGTTAGAGGTGGAAATATGTTTGTGTGTGTTTGTTGAAAGATTACCTTCTTGTTTTTTCTAGGATGTAGTTTTGCTCCTTATGTTGGTGTTTTCTATCCTTTGTAGGGCTGGATTTGTGGAAAGATATTGTGTAAATTTTGTTTTGTCATGGAATATCTTGTTTTCTCCATCTATGGTAATTGAGAGTTTTGCTGGGTATAGTAGCCTGGGCTGGCATTTGTGGTCTCTTAGAGTCTGTATGACATCTGCCCAGGATCTTCTAGCTTTCATAGTCTCTGGTGAGAAGTCTGGTGTAATTCTGATAGGTCTGCCTTTATATGTTACTTGACCTTTTTCCCTTACTGCTTTTAAAATTCTTTCTTTGTTTAGTGCATTTGGTGTTTTGATTATTATGTGATAGGAGGAATTTCTTTTCTGGTCCAGTCTATTTGGAGTTCTGTAGGTTTCTTGTATGTTCACGGGCATCTCTTTCTTTAGGTTAGGGATGTTTTCTTCTATAATTTTGTTGAAGATATTTACTGGCCCTTTAAGTTGGGAGTCTTCACTCTCTTCTATACCTATTATCCTTAGGTTTGGTCTTCTCATTGTATCCTTGATTTCCTGGATGTTTTGGGTTAGGAGCTTTGTGCTTTTTGCATTTCCTTTAACTGTTGTGTCAATGTTTTCTATGGTGTCTTCTGCTCCTGAGATTCTTTCTTCTATTTCTTCTATTTTGTTGGTGATGCTTGCATCTATGACTCATGATCTCTTTCCTAGGTATTCTAACTCCAGGTTGTCTCCCTTTGTGATTTCTTTCTTTTTAAAAAAGATTTATTTATAATTATATATGAGTACACTGTAGCTGACTTCAGACACACCAGAAGAGGGTGTCAGATCTCATTATGGGTGGTTGTGAGTCACATGTGGTTGCTGGGATTTGAACTTATGATCTTCGGAAGAGCAATCAGTGCTCTTACCCACTGAGCTATCTTGCCAGCCCCCTTTTGTGATTTCTTTATTGTTTCTATTTCCATTTTTAGATCTTGGATGGTTTTGTTCAATTCCTTTGCCTGTTTGGTTGTGTTTTTCTGAACTTCTTTAAGAGATTTTTGTGTTTCCTCTTTAAGGGTTTCTACCTGTTTACCTGTGTTCTTCTGCATTTCTTTAAGGGAGTTATTTATGTCCTTCTTAAAGTCCTGTATCATCATCATGAGAAATGATTTTAGATCTGAATCTTGCTTTTGTGGTGTGATGATATAACCATGACTTGCTATAATGGGAGAATTGGGTTCTGATGATGCCAAGTAACCTTGGTTTCTGTTGCTTAGATTTTTATGCTTGCCTCCCACCATCTGGTTATCTCAAGTGCTACCTGCCCTGGCTGTATCTGACTGGAGCTCAACCTTCCTGTGATCCTGGATGTGTCAGAACTCCTCAGAGTCAAGCTGTCTCTGTGATCTTGTAATTCTGTTATCCAGTGATCCTGGCCATAATCCTTTCATCTGGCTTGTGTTTTCCTCCAATCAAATTTTGAAATGAATTACTTCAGAATGAATATTGCAATGTTTTACATGCCAAGAAGAGAAAGCTTGTTTTAATAGAGTGTGTGAGATTTAGAGTCCAGTTCCCTGGAGGTGAAGTCTCTAAAAGCATGTAACATGATGCTCGAATAGGGTCTGCAATGGCTTGTGGCAATATTTCAACTTGGTCTGGAGTAAAGTCTGTTGCCTGGCAACATCCCTTAACTGTCCTGGCATCTGAGGCAATTTCACAGTTGGTGGTCCATTTGTCCCCATCACATCTCTAGGGGCTTTGGGTGGGGCAGAGATGATTTCGGATCATGGCTGGATTCAGAGAACCAAGTGTTCTGTTGTAGAAAGAACGCACATGCTTTTGCTTTGCTGTGAGATTTCTTTTAATAGCAATGGTACTTTGCAGAAACATGGTTAATGGGGTTGTTACTTCATTCAACACTGTGGTTTAGACCTTGAATGCCTGTGAAAGGTCCGTGTGTTGACGCCTCACGTCCACTGGGTGGCCTTCGCGGGAGGCTGTGCAATACCTCAGAGGCAGAGAAAGGAGCTGGTGGTGTTCTTGGACTACAGGATTCCTGTCCTTTCCTCTTTCCCTTTTCTGCTTGACCTTTTCAGTGGGTGGCTCTGCTTTACCATAACACTACTGTGAATAAAGCAATGCCTAATCCTCACATCCAAACTACGCTGCCATCCAGCCATGATCCGAAACCTCCAATGCCCATGCAACCCACCTCGAGGTAAAAGAAATGCCTTTCCTCCTGTTCTGGATCAGATGCCTGGGTCTCTTTGTTCACTCTGAATCAAAGTAGTCAAGAAACAGCTTCTCCTGTGTTGTTCATTCTGGGCTTCTAGGTACCAAAGTTTTGCAGGCTGGGCTGATGGACTCAGACAGAGGCTTATATAACTCCAAGCCCTGTGAAGATACTCCAGGGCTTAGGACCTAGAGGCACGCGCTCTTATTGTTTGGCACTTCTGTTGTCCATAGTTGGGCACTCAACAGCTAGTGAACTCTTTGACTCTAAGCTATAGTAGGTGATGGCTGCCGGCGGCAGCATGTAGCAGCTTCGAGTTTTATAGCTCAGGCCACACAGGTGCTGAGCCCTTCGGTTGCTAGTGTTAGCAGTTTCTGGACCCAAGGTATCAGGGCCTTTGGCTTGTAAGGAGTGGCAGCATTGGCAGTGAGGAGTGGCAGCATTGGTAGTGATTGAAGAGAGGGTGAAATGTTGCAGGTCCAGAGGCAAATTACGTTAGAATATGTTAGCCCCGTAAATAGCCACTTAACATACACTCAGCATACTGCATGTGCTCTGACATCCCATGACTATCATGTAAAGCCTTTGAGAGTGTACTAAATGGTCACTAACTTGTATTGACCCCAAACTGAGAAAGTCCTTGCTGCACCCCATCTACCTAATATTTCCACCACTGTATTTGAAAAGTTTTGTTGATTGATTGTTTTTGTTCTGTTACTTATAAAAAATTTTTTATGAGATCATTGCAACATTGAAATACAGAATTTGAGAGCAAGCCCAGAAAATACAGTTTAAGTCTGTTTTCAGTAGTAAAGGCCCCTCTAAGTCTGCTGTCTAATTCTGAAACTAGGAGAAACTGCATGGCAGCTTCATGTTTTGGAAATTTGCCTTTACTGAGGACCTACTTGAGATTTACTAAAAACCAAGTTAAGCCCCAAGCCTACTTCTCTAAGATGTAGATCCACCACCTTATTCTTGAAAGCACAGATCTGAGATTATTGATTGCTGGATACCATGAATGAAAAAAAAATCAAATCAACAATCTAACGTACAAGTGTTAGATCTAAATGAAAGCTACAAAACCTTGGTTTTAAGAATTGGTCTTCCTGCATGTCTATGTCATACACAGAGCATGTATGTGCTGTCAGTACTTCCTCTTCTTGTGGTTTGCTTGGCAGGACACTGGCATGCAGGTGAGTGCTAACATGAACTGAGTTGTTCCATTAGCCCACATTCATTTAGTTCATAGTAAAAATAGAATTTTAAAGGAACAAACGAAGCAGAAGAAGACAAAACAAAATGGCTGGAACAGCCCCAAACATTTGGGCTTGGCTACCCATTCGAGAATGTCAGATGAAAGGGTGGATAGAGCAGTGGTGACAGACAGGGGGAGGACTTTCGATCCATATTGATACACTGGTGAGTAAATAGACGTATCTGAGAAGGTTCAGGAAGGTCAGAGTGATCCCGGAAGAGTTAAGGGAAAGGGGAGGAGGGCGGATAAGGCCAAAATCCATCTCGCGCATGTATGAAACTATCAAAGAGTTAATACCTAGATTACAATAAAAAGAGCCACCAAGGAAGAAGGCAATATAAAAGTTAGAGATATAAATGAAATTTTGGTAAAGAAGGCTGGAGGAGGAAGACATATCTGTAGATGAGAAAGAATTTCATACGATAATTTGAATTTTTTTTATTCAACGCTAAAGATTGTTTCAAGCTCTCATGCCTCCTGCTGGTCCTGGGATCGTGAGTGTGGGAGAGCTGGCCCTGCCCCTCACCTGCCGCATCACTTGGGAGAGCCGGGGTCCTGACTCTTACCTGGGTAGCACAGTAGAGCTGAGCTTGGTTGTGGGGGTTGCCGGTGAGCTGGCCACAAAGGCGTGAGTGCAGGACAGCTGGTTCTGCCACTTGTCTGCTGAGCAGTGGCATGGGTAAGGAAAAGATGTCCCTCCTGCTTTTGCCCCTTATCACTGTAGCAATGGGAAGATTTGGCTCTGAGGTTATGAGAACAGGAGAGCTGGCCCTGCCTCTCATAGGCTGTAGCACTCAGGACAGAGGGACCACCTGTATCTCACCTGGGCAGCGCAGTAGAGCTGAGCCTGCTGGAATGGAAGCAGGTAAGCTGGCCCAGAGGACATGGGAGCTGGACACCTGGCTCTGGCCCTTGCAGACTGCAGCACTGGAGGAGCTAGCCAAGGCAGTGCTGGAGACCTTGCCCTGGTGGTGTGGTGCAGCAGAGCTGGTGGGCTGATCAAATCAGCTACCAACCAGGCCCAGACCCAGGGCTTTGAGTTTGCCCACCCCAGCATCTGCCTCATTGATGGATTGCTGGAGCTCCTGAAGGGGCTGTTCCTGCAGGACCTCCACGACACAGGGAAACAAGGTGTTATCAGAGAGGAGTCCCAGCAAGGATCCGGTATTGATAGTGTAGAAGCCAGAGTCCTTGAACCAGATCAATGACTCATTTCAAAGAGCATTTGCAAACAAAGAAATGTGGGCAAAAGGGTATACAAGGCACTCACTGTGCACACGACAGCTTCCACAAGAAATGTGGACAAGAGGGTGTACATGGCACTCACTGTGCACACCACAGCTTCCACAAGATATTTTGTTTTTCTTTTTGAGGTGATGTTGCAAGGGTAGAGGGTGGGTACAAAGGGAATGGAAAATGAATGGGGTTGGGGTATATGGTGTGAACTTCACAAAGAAATAATAAAATGTTAAATGAAAAAAGAGATTGTTTAAAAATGTAGACAGAGGGGAACAAAATTAAAAGGTTAAAATATATTGTAAAAAGTTATGAGAATTAAAACTTACAGAAAGATAATATGGATATAACTAAATTGGTCATAATTAGAGATCATTAAAATTACTATGGTCAAAATTCAACATCCTGAAAGAAAACTGGTGCTATCTCTGTTTATAATATGGAATTTCTGAAATGTTGCTCTGGTCTTAAAAGTGTTTACCAAAAACTTGGCTTGGAAAAATGAGGGTTCATCTTTTATCCTTTTAATGAAGAGAACATTGAAGCCTGTGGCTAGATTTTATCCAAATGCTAATTTTTATGTTTTCTCACTGGTTAGAGCCTTTACTTGGACAGCTGGTACCTTAGTGGTAGGGAAAATTCCATTTAAAAGAGTTATTTCTCTCTGGAATCATCCTGATAAATCGCATACAGTAACAGAACACATTTTAGTAGATAAGTATTTAAATTGATCTATATAAATTCTGTTATACATAAGTTTCATTGTGCCTATGACCTTCAGTCTTATACATTGACAGTTGAACAATACTGAATAAATTAGCCAAAAGTTTTAGTGTTCTTTGCCTAAGACATGTTAGTCCTTCTAAATCTAAGATCTACACATTTTAAAAATCATTCATTATCTCCTTATAAGACGAGCACTTGTCATTCTGCATGAGGTCTCTCTGTTGAAGACTGATACATACTATTACAACAGGCATAAATATGATAACTTAAAATTCGAAATTCTTTATACTTACTGCAGTGAACACTTGAGAAATCCAGAATGCTAGTTGATTTTTTTCAATTATTAAAGAATACCACAGCCAGAACATCCTTCAACCTAAGTGTGAGGACTGTTGAGTAAGTCTAAACAGCTCCTGTGCTGAAAACCCCTAGGACTTAGGCTTGTCGGCTCACATTCTCACCTTAAACGTGGGCCAGCTTGTGGGATGCTGGCAGGTGCTCATCACTAACTGCATCGGCAAGTGGGTGCTTCAAGAAGCTCAGCATTTTTTTTAATGGATTTAGATGCTTTAAAATGTCCAAAATATTTGGAATTTTATTTGATAAATTCCCAAATGATAAAAATAATACTAACTTTTATTTTAGTAAAGCCACAAATAAGGATCATTTATCACATCTTGTCATGACTATTTACTTCGTGCCTTACTAGAACTAAAATTTCATGTTTAAAAAGGTTCAAATATTTTTCACTATCTTTGTAATTTTTCTCTATAATTTTATGATTACTGAATATAATTTAATTTAGCTTTTAAAGTTTGCAAAACTTATTGTAAATTTTAAAAAAAATCAATTTTGAGGATACTTATGTCTGAAACCTGAACTTGAAGAGTTTAAATCAAACATTTCAATGCTAAGGAAAAGAAAATAATATTAACTGGGTTCAACCAATAGGATTGTTACATTTCTACTGATTTTTTAAAATATTGATATATGACAAATTAAAAACTATAAAATTCCCAATAGCATAGTGAGATCTCTAGTTACCTTAAAGTAATTTTTCATTCCATTTACTCTTGTTAAAAATACTCCAAGGTTTGGGTTAACTGTTCTCATCCAAATAATATGAAAGAAGAAGTTTCTAACAGTAAAAAGATCCATGGTGGTTTGAAGACAGTGTTTCTTGGTTAAATGGATGCTTCAGGATGCAGTTAGCTGGGATTAAGTTTACTAAACACTATATTTTGTTAGTAGGTCAGGAAAAGATCATATTTTAATGGATTTTACTTCAATCCCATTTTGTTTTCTGAATGTAAAAAAAAAATCAAAAATCCATTTGGGAAGCTGGAGAGATGGTTCAGGGGTTAATAATACTAGCTGCTCTTGTAGAGGACCTGCGTTCAATTTCCAGCATCCCCATGGCAGCTCACAAGTGTCTGTAACTCTTGTACTATGGAGTATATTACCCTTACACAGACATGCATGCAGGAAAAGAACCAATGTATGTAAAATAAAAATGAATACATTATTTTAAAAACCCATTGGTTATACCCTTCTCGGTTCCCATTCATCCTGTCCACACATTATCAATTTCTCCCTCCCTCCCCTCCATCCTCTCCCTTTCAAATGCCCCCCTTAATGCATCCGAACAGAGGTCTTTATTTTTGTATGGCTGCCATTGTCTCTTAACTCTTAAACTGCATGACTCCGGGCATGTGTTCCTGAGACGACCTGGGATGTTATCCTTGGGTTCACTCATGTCTTTCTTTGCTTTGTTTCCATTGTAACATCCCATATGGCATTTATCTGCAGTACCCGTGTTTAACACTGAGAGAGAACTGTAGCTGTGTTTAAGGTCTCTGAGTATTTGACTGGAATAAAGACAGATAAAGGTTATGAAGCATAAAACAATCTCAGATCTCAGCTTATTCATGTAAAAATAAATTTGGCTAGCTTTTTATCAGAGAGTTTTCATGGAACTTTAATCATGAAAATCTCAGTTATGTCTTGTGCCACACATGGGTCAGATGAAGCACAGTGTAGACTTTGTTTGTAAGTTTTGGTCTGTTGTCCCTACCAATTGATTGTTCATTTCATGATGTTGACTGGTTGAACAAATTTTCCCTGAAAGCAAACCAGTGGAGCTTCATCTATGCACTGTTTATCCTCCCTCAAACCAGTGGAGCTTCATGCATGCACTTGCTCATTTTCAGTACATATTTAGCCAAATAGAAGCAGGGCAGTAAACTAGATTTTTATTTCTGCTATATTTTAAGTATATTCTTATTTTTCCTTTATAATATGAATATTTCTCAGAGAAAGCAAGAAGGAGGGAATGAAGCGAGGTGGGAGGCGGAGAGAAGGAGGTTCCTTATGCTCGAGAATCCTGTAAGATCTAAAACAGAAGCCAAAGCTTTCTACTCATACTTTTTTCCTGTCAAAACAATACAATTATTAAATAATACAATTATTAAAAATATTTTCCAAAACCAAAAGAGCTTGTCACTGATGTCAATTTTCTATCAGCATTTACCTTTTTTTAAAAATCAATTTGTGTAACTTCTTTGTAAATTTATCATATTTGCCCCATCCTTTATGATTTCTGTAATATATATGGCGGTGGATTTTTATGTCTATTTACATTTCCCAGTTTGCTATAGGTATTTTCACTGTATTTCATTTTGCTGAAGTCGAGTTTGTTCATCTTTAATGACTTTTATATCTGTCTGGGGAAGCTCTCTTTACTCAGAGATCCTGAGTCCACACTCAGGAATTCTTCTGTAGAGACAAGACTTTTATTCTCTCTATGGAGACATTGGCTCCTCTCCAGGAAGAAGGACAGGCTAGCATCTTCCCATCGTGAGAGGACACACGTACGAATCAAGCAGCTGGGATCTGCTCCCATCTCAGCTCACCATCTGCTATGACATCTACGTGACGCTGATGGAGGACTTACCAGGTTGTAATTCACTTACAGGCCTGTAAATCAATGTGATAATAAGAACACCTGCCTTGAAGGCTTGTATACAGGAAACCAGCACGTACAAAATAGTTAGAAGAAGTAAACCATAAATAGTTATCATTTTTGGTATGTGTATGCATGCATACATGTGTGTGGAGATAAGTGTGCACTTTCATACACACACATGTAGGGGTGTGTGTAAACATGAAACTGTAATTACCCTTTTTTTTTTGAGACAGCATCTCTTACTGTGATCTGGGACTTGGTGGTCACTAAGCTGGCTGGGCAATGAGCCCCAGGAATCCTTTTACCTTCCCCCCTCCAATTTTATGATTACATGTTTGACTTCCATGCCTTGTTTCTGATGTGGGTGAAGGGGATTGAACTCAGGTCCTCATGCTTACACAACAAACACTTTGTATATGAGCCATCTCCTTGGGTACTGTGCCCTTTAAAATTTGCTTGTGGCCATTTTATGTTTATATTTTCATACAGATTTTGATAGTCCTTTTAGCATTTTTTTTTAAATTTAAAGCTAGGCATTATACATCCTTATGGGGTACAGTATGATGCTTCAGTACAGTACCTCAAGGGTGAGCTCAGGATATTAGGCTACTTATGATGGCAAACGTGTTATTTCTTTGTGGTGGTACTATTCAAAATCTTTCCCTGTAATTATTTTGAATTATAATTTATAGTCTTTTTTTTTTTTTTTGAGACAGGGTTTCTCTGTGTAGCCCTGGCTGTCCTGGAACTCATTCTGTAGACCAGGCTGGCCTTGAACTCAGAAATCTGCCTGCCTCTGCCTCCCAAGTGCTGGGATTAAAGGTGTGCACCACCGCCGCTCCACACGATATCAAACAGTCTTGACACATCAAGGTGCAGTAAGACTAGGAGCATCTTCTCCTAATAGGGCTAGACAAGGCAGCTCCATTAGAGGAAAGGGATCGGAAGGGAGGCAACAGTCAGAGACAGCTCCTGCCCCCACTTTTAGGAATCCCACCTGAAGACCAAGTTGCACAACTGTTACAGAGGGCCTGGGTCCCCTGCATGCTCTCTGGTTGGCAGTTCAGTCTCTGTGAGCCCCAGTAGGCCTAGGTTAGTTGATTCTGTAGGTTTCTTTGTGTCTTTGACCCTTCTGCCTCCTTCAATCCTTCCTCCACCTCTTGTTTGTCTTTCTGGATCTGTGTTAAGTCACTCAGAACAAATGATTTTTCTAGGTTTCATCCATTTGCCTACAACCCCTGGTGTGGCCTCTGGGTTTTTGGGTGCTAATTAGGCAGAGTCTCTTCAAGCTCTGCCTACTGTGTGGCTTGTGGGTGTCTCCATCAGTTTCCAACAGTTGCCGAGTGAAGCCTCTCAGGTGACAGTTATGCTTGGTCCTGTGTGCAAGTATAGCAGAGTGTCATTAACAGTGTCAGGGGTGTGCCATCTCTCACGGCCTGGGTCTCGAGGTCAGCCATTGGTTGGCTGACTGCTCCATCTTTACCCCTGCACATCTTATGGGCAGGGCAAATTTTAGGTCGAAGGTTTTGTGGCTGAGTTGGTGTCCCAGTCTCTCCATTGGAAGACTTTTCTGGTTACAGGAGATGATGGCTAGTGCAGGCTTTTTGTACTCTCATAGATTCTTAGGAATTTCCACTGCCCTAGGTTTTTAGCTTGTCCCAGAGATGCCCGACCCCACTCCAGTTGTCTCTCCCAGTACTCTCTCCCTCCGTCCTCCCCCAATCTGATCCCTTCTGTTCCCATTCCCACCCTCATCCCGATCAAGTCTCCTCCTTTCATCCATCCCCATGTCTAATTTATTTTTTCTTCTCGGTGAGATTTAAGTGTTCTCCCCTTGGGCTCCTTGTTATTTAGCCTTCTGAGATTATAGCATGGTTACCCTGTACTTTATGACTAATACCCACTTATAAGTGAGAACATACCTTGTTTGTCTTTCTGGATCTGTGTTAAGTCATCCATTTGCCTACAACCCCCCCGTGTGGCCTCTGGGGTTTGGGTGCTAATGGGGTTCCCATGGCATGGCCTGGAATCCCTGGTGCTTGCATGAACTCTGGGAAAGCAGACAGAGCTGTGAACTGGAAAATGGAGTCCAGGGGATGGGGTGCAGTTTACAGCCACTGGGTGTGCTTTAAGGGGAATTGTCAGGCTTAGAGATTAGGGTGGGGTCTCTAGTACCATCAGGCCTCTAAGAAATCAGGCAGAGTTGTGATTTAGAAAGTGGAGCCCAGAGGATTGGATATGGTTTATAACTCTCCATTTTCTAGTCTTCAATTGGGTTTGGAAATATCTAGTTACTTTGTACTTGTGACTTTTGCTTACTTTAAGGTAGGGGTTGTAGCACTCTTCTATTTGCTATCTTTTTAAAATTAAAATATCATGACATCACCCCCTCCCTAGTCTTCCCATCCTCCAACCTTTCCTATTCTGTCCATTACTTCCTCTCAAATCCATGGCCTCCTTGTCTGTGATTATTATTATTATTATTATTATTATTATTATTATTATTATTATTATTACCCATACATAAACCCAGAAATAAGTACATCCAACTCACTGAGTGTCTTAGTCAGGGTTTCTATTCCTGCACAAACATCATGACCAAGAAGCAAGTTGGGGAGGAAAGAGTTTATTTGGCTTACACTTCCACATTGCTGTTGATCACCAGAGGAAGTCAGGACTGGAACTCAAGCAGGTCAGGAAGCAGGAACTGATGCAGAGGCCATGGAGAGATGTTCCTTACTGGCTTGCTTCTCCTGACTTGCTCAGCCTGCTCTCTTATAAAACCCAAGACTTCCAGCCCTAATTCAGAAATTAGGCACTAATTGGCACTAATTGAGAAAATGCCCCACCGCTGGATCTCATGGAGGCACTTCCCCAACTGAAGCTCCCTTCTCTGTGATAACTCCAGCCTGTGTCAAGTTGACACACAAAACCAGCCAGTACACTGAGTCTATCGAGTGTTGCTTGTCTGAACATTATTTTGCCACGTTAAAGGTAGTCTTTATTGAATTAAAAACATTCTCTTCTATAGTTTTTTTCTAATCAATGCCAATCTACTTAACATTATATATATGTGTCAAATTATCAGTAAGAATTTCAAAGAAAGATTAGGAGAAAGTATTTGAAAAGTAGCACTGCACACTGGAGAGATGCCCAGGCTTTACGCCATCGTCCCCAAACCATGGAAACACCTAGTTTCCCCGAACAACAAAAAACTATTTATGAACGTGGTGTATTGAACCACATTGTGAGTGTATATGCTTAGAGCAGCAATCTGTGTTTGAGAGCTCCGTTTACAGCTCTGCTGGCCAGGAAACCCCAAACCAGCCTTGTTCTTTTGCACCTCAGTCCCCATGAGGTGCTTCAATAAGCCAATGAAAAAGAGAAGGGAGCTAGCAGTACCAGCACGATCCAGGTTATGTCTTACATCTTTGACTCACTTATCTATTTGCCAGTTACACATGTGGTGGTGGTAATGTCTCATGCCTTATACATTTACTTACTTATGTATTGGGGGGCATGAATTGAGATGGTGACTTTCTATGTAGTGTTGGCTGTCCGGGAATTCACTATGTACACAATGCTAGCCTAGAGTGCACAGGCATCCACTTGCTTCTGCTTCCCCAGTGCTGGGATCCACTTGCTTCTGCTGGGAACAAAGCTCCTGTTAATCCAACCAGAACCTTTGCGGCGGAGAGAAAGCATGGTCTTTCATCTTACACTCTGTGTGTCTTCCCTGTGAATGTTCAGTCCTAAGTCAGTCTTTCCCTGAGGACCTTGACCATTCTGGGCTCAGGGTACCTGGGACTGTCCACTGTGGTGCGCAGCCGTCCAGCGGTCATGGAGAACCGGGTTAACTTGAAAGGGGGGCTGCAAATGAAAAGGAAGGGATTCGAGAGAAGGATGAAGCCAAGACAAAGGTTCTGATCGAGGCTCAAAGTTTAATTCTTCAGCTCCAGCTTCTAAAGGGAAAACCATAAAACCCATCCTTTGTTTCCACAGGATTATGTTTGCCAAGCAATTCCTCTAAGTGCCTGTAGGAAGTTGCGGTTGCAGCAATGAGGAAGACTCTGCCTGGGTTGCTAAACCCATTGTGGCAAGCACTCAAGGTCTGTTTAACCTGCTCAAGGCTGGGGGCAAGGCACGGTGGTGTACCAGGGAGCATCTGAGATCCGAATCACTCCAATTATTTCCCTGCTTGAGAGTTGAATCCTATGCTGTTTCTGCACTGTGTGATAGGAGCGTGTTGTGCAACTCGTATGAAGCTAGTATTATCTAAGCACAATTTCAAAAATTGCTTTATGTAAAGAAAAAGGAAGAGATATGAGGAAGGAAAGTGTTCCTCTTTCAACCTTATCTATTCTTGTCTGTGGTCACAAACTGTGGTTCATAGATACATATTTGAGAGACTAGCATAGTGGTTTTTCAAAAAGAAATTCTAGTGTGTGTGAGGTTAGCTAAAGTTTATAGAAGGTTGAAAGTCTACGTAGACTTATTTAACTGTCAGCCCTCTCACCTTTTATGAAGGACAATTTCTGGAGCTTTCTTTGAATATTCATCAATGTCTGAAGAAATTGTGTATGCAAATCTCAAATTCCAGGACTCTGATGAGAAAGAAGAAACTCAGAAGTCTGACAAATGTGGGGGAAAAGGTAAGATTTACAGCAATGGATGTGATGTAAGGCTGTGGCAGTGGCCACAGATTCATGCAGTGTGAATTTTTAATTTATAATTTATTTAAACTTTTAATATGCAATATGAATTTTTGATTTGGCTTTTCATTTAAACCTCAAATATCTAAGTGATTAAAAAGATTTTTTTTCTTTAAGGCATAGGACATTTCCTATGTCATTGCAATAAAACATATTTTACATTATATTTTTATATTAAACTTAGGTATGTGGGAAGGGACTGTATTTTCAAATGATGGTGTTTTATTGCGAAAAGTTGTGTGTGTGTGTGTGTGTGTGTGTGTGTGTGTGTGTTCATATGAAGCTATGGAATTAGGATTATACCATGTTCAGGAAAGTCATGGGTTATGTTTTTCTTGCTAGATTTTTGAAAGTAAACTGCTACAACTGTAGGAGAAAGACAAAGAAGGGGGAGATTTTTTTTTTCTTAATCTAGTGTCTTTCCTCATTGTTCACGGAGCTTGCTCCGGTCCAGATCTCTGGGGGTTTCCCTGTTTTATCCTAGCATTCAGATCTCTATCCTTTGTCTTAAATTTAGGTTAAATTTAATCTCTGTATGTGTGTGCATATATGTGTGACCATGTATGAGTGTGTGTGTGCGTGTCTGTGTGTGTGTGTGTGTGTGTGTGCATGTGCCACAGTGTTTATGTGGAGGCCTGAGGACATCTTGAGGAGACAGTCCCCTCCTTTCACCATGTGAACCACCAGGATTTAGCTTAGGTTGGAAGGCTTGCACAGCAAGTGCAGTCAGCCCCTGAGCCACCTCTGCCTCGCGTCTCCCTCACTGCTGTGCGTCTCTACCATTTTTATACTGCTGAGCAGCCCTTTTTAAGATTGCTTTCTTTGCTAGATCTGAGGAAGCGGTTCTCTAAACCCAGCTATCCAGGAGGATTGGATGTTCAGGCCTACCTGGACTTCGAATGAGTTCAGAGTGAACTTGTGCAGTCAGTTAAGTGAGATCCTGTCTCAGAATAAGAGAGTTGGGGATGTAGCTGAGTGTTAGAGCACTTTCTTAGCATGTGTAGCACGTTGTTCTCAATACAACATAACATCACATGGTGTACTCAGCGCAACACCCACAACACACCAAAACCTACGGGAAATTCCTTCACACTGTGCATTCTCCGGGACACATCCTCCTGGTTTTCACTATTCCTGTGGCTGAGCTGGTTTTGTTCTTCTGCTTGTCCTGACTCGATTGTGTTCTTTGAGTGAGCACTGGATGGCTCTTCCCAGGTCTCCTGCTCTAGTCTTACTTAATATGCATTTCTAAGTTATCTCATGCCTTTCAGTGTCAAATTCCTATCTATCTATCCATCTATCTATCCATCTATCTATCCATCCATCCATCCATCCATCCATC
>JADRCC010133325.1:0-13524 GCA_019843855.1 Hylomyscus alleni
AGGAGGAGGAGGAGGAGGAGGAGGAGGAGGAGGAGGAGGAGGTGAGTCGCCTTGGCTGGGAGCTGCGCTGGCCGCGGGAGGCGGGGAGCGCAGCCCCTCCCTCCCGGCGCCCGCCTCGCGGGGCCGCGCCGCGCGGAGTTCCCAGTGGGGCGGCGGCCGCGAGGAGCGGAGGGGGAGGAGAGGCGGAGCCGGGGCCGCGCTTCCCGGGCGCACGCGCGGCCTCCGGCTCTGCCGGGCCGTGGTGTGGCCCCTGGCGATGCTTCCCCTAGCGCGGAACCTAGGACGGGCAGAGTCCAGGCCGACCATGAGACTTCCTGCCAGGGCTCCCGCGCAGCGAGGCCCTGGCCTGCGCTTTCCTACTCGGGATCCCGGCGTCCCCACTTCGGGCGGCGAGGACCCAACACCTCGCGGCCCCCATTAGAGGATTCGGCCTAGGCCTGACGTTTCCGTAGGATCCTGCCAGTTGGGGGCTTTCTTAAGCGAGGAACGGTTCTTGGAGTTAATAAGTCTTTACAACCAACTGAACAACAGCAAAGTTGCATTAATACATCAGTTTAACCCTCGATCTCGCGGTAGGCAGCGTCCGCACCCCTACTCCCACTTCTCACGGCTAGTGCAGCTTTTACAGAACTACCCCTCATTGGAAATGCTTGAGATAGTTCTTGAAGTTAGTGCCTTGAGGCCCTGTGATGGGAAGTTCAAAGAAAAGGGCTTACATTTTTCCCTCCCAGCTGTATCACAGTTTGGGAATGGAAAACGTGAATTGAAGGTGATCCTTCCACAGGCCTAGGGTCCTTGTCCCCTTCTTTGCCCAGCTTGCATGACTTAGTACCCTTGAGGTTGACTTTAAAGCTTACTGTAATGGTTTAGGTAAAGGAACTGCTGGGGGGAAAAGGCAGTAATAACTCAACAGAGCCATTTAATTGTGTCTTATTAACCTGTTTTACCTTAAGCTTTAGCAGTGACAGAAGTTTCCTGTTGGAGCCCACATACCAAGTGAAATACTGAATTTTAATTAGTGCATTCCAGGTTTTGATGTGGGATAGATTCTTCATAGTTTCAACTGAGAAGAATGATACACTGTTGTCCTTTGGGTCTTTTTCTGTATTTAATGAAACAGTTTAATATTGAAGGTTGGGGAAACACTTTTTGAATTAGGATACTCTGACAAACTTAAGCCATTAGGCTTACCTTCTTCTTTTTTTTTTTTTTTGGTTTTTCGAGACAGGGTTTCTCTGTGTAGTCCTGGCTGTCCTGGAACTCAGAAATCCGCCTGCCTCTGCCTCCCAAGTGTTGGTATTAAAGGCATGCGTCACCACCGCCGGGCTAGGCTTACTTTCTAATACAACTTTATATAGCACCATAGTGCCTTTATTTTTGTTCTGAAATCATGTTGACATTTTTAACTTATAAATCATTGACTAAAAGGATTTTCTGTTGGTGAGGGACCTCAGCAGTGTTATCCAGCTTCACTGTTTTACGTTTTCAAGAGATTTAGAAGGAACTAACAGAACTACTTGCCTTTATTAAGCATTTAATAGATGGACCCTTCTGATGGACACACTCTTGTAGCAAACTTGATCTTGATTTGACCAACTCTCCAGCCCATTGAGCAAAATAAAATGCTTTCCTGAGCTCTGGTTCTTTCCCTCTTGATTATGGTATCTTAAAAACTACCAAGTAATCACTGACTTTCTTTTTCAGCCTCTCTTTCAGATCACATTAGATACAAATGATACAATTACTTGTAGTTAGCCAACTATTCTTACATCTCTAAGTTGAAGCGTTTCTATTTTTAAAATTTTGAATTTAGTAATTTTCATTTTTTTTGAAACATGTTCTTGTAAAACTTAGTGTCAGGAATTCACTGTATAGTCGAGGCTGACCTTGAACTCCTTATCCTCGTGCCTTTCTACCATGCCAAGATTTTATTAGTCATATTTTTTTAAAAAAATGTTTATTTTAATTTAAAAATATTGTGTGTGAGTATTCGCATGTGAGTGCAGGTATCTATAGAAGCTCGAAGTGACAGATGCCCTGGAGTTGGAGTTATGTAGATTCTTGGGTCTTCTGTAAAAGGAATACACATTTTAAAAAATTAAAAATGTTTTCTTCTCTCGTATATTATTACATCCCTATCACAGTTTCTCATCCCTCCTCTCCTTCTAGTCCCTTCTCCCCCACCATTGCTCCTCAGAAAACAGCAGGCCTCTCATGAATATCAGCCAAACAAGGCATGTCAAGTTGCAGTAAGCCTAGGAACCTCCCCTCATATTAAGGCTGAACAAGGGAGCTCAGTAGGAGGAAAATGGTCTCAAAAGCAGGCAAAAGATTTAGAGAAAGCCTTGCTCCCACTGTTAGTTGTCGCACAAGAAGAACAAGCTACACAACTGTAACATGTATGCTGAAGGCCCAGGGCAGACCCATGCAAGCTCCCTGGTTGATGGTTCAGTCTTTGTAAGCTCCTGTGAGCCCAGGTTAGTTGATTCTGTGAGTTTTCTTGTAGTATCCGTGACCACTCTGGCTCCTAGAATCCTTCCCCTCCTCCTTCTGCAGTTTTTGTTTGGCTATTGGTCTCTGCTGAGAATTGGGCTAGGCACCAATCTATGAGTATAGCAGAATATCATTAGGAGTCATTTCATTGGTTTATTTTATTTTATTTTATTTTGCCGCTTGTGTTTGGTTCTAACATAGGTCTCTGTGCTATTCAGCTACTGGGTCCTGGCCCTCCAGGTTGAGTGAGTGGTGGGCTACTTCTCTTCTCATGAATCTCAAGCTGGACCAGTCATTGGTTATCTACTTCACAATTTGTGTCACCATTACCTTAGAACATCTTGTAGACAGGACAAATTGTAGGTCAGAGGTTCCACATTTATAACTGATAGATCAGGTCCCTGTCATTGATATTCTTGAATCAGGTAGTCTGTGTGTCCCAGAAGACTGGTATACCAAAAGTTTTAGAGTTATAGTATGTATGATATTCAGTTGGAGGAGAGATCCAATTTAAAAATAAAAATCCTAAAATGCAGGAACCCTGAGGTCCTTGTTTGGGTAGGTTGGGATTTTTACATCTCCCATAGCAAGTGGTGTAGACTTAACTAAATATTTGTTGCTTCTATTTCTTTTCTTGGTAGGTGTTTTGGAAAGATGGCCATATGTTTTTGATCTGTATGGCTAGTGTCAAGTGCAGTGGATAGATACTCTGTAAATGCTCTAGTCTTTTGGTAGATCGGTGCCTGGAAATACAGAATTATGAATTTTAGTAAAATTGAAATTTCTAATTTTTTCTTTGTGTTGAACTAGTACTGAAAGAGAAAATACCAAGGTATATAATATTTTAGAAAAATTGGGGAAGGAAGCATTAATTTTGTTCTTTAATGTCACTGAAAAATTTCAGTGTACAGTTATATAAATTTAATGATAGAATACTTCCTTCATACTAGAGTAATGTGAAATTTCTATTGGATCAAAGTTTGGTAACCATGAATTCAGTAACCTCTAATTGTTACCATAGGCCATATTTTGAAGTTTTGGTTTCACTTTATATGGCTGTATTCTTCAGCCTGTAGAATGCATAAATAACATGATTTGGAAGTTTGGGCTATTTTGTCAATCTAGAATGATATTTTAATGTTGTAGTGTGCTTTATGTTGGTGGTAATTCTAAAATACAGTGAGTCTTCTTTTATGCTTATACTTATGGCATTTTGTAGTAGCTCAAAATAATGTGTTTGTGTATGAAAGCAAAACAAAATAAGAAACATTTCTCGGTTTCTTTTGCAAAGTACAGTTACTTTTTTCATTGAAAAACTGGTAGAATTGACCTAGCAAATAAATACTTAGCCAGGCCAATTCTACAGAGTGATTACTATTTGAAGATGTAAAGTTCTAGATCATAACCTTTACAGTGCTACTGTCTTTGAACTACATTCATTTTTGTTTTCCTGCTGAGACTGTTATCAAAGAAAGTTTATAATAGAAGCGGATGGTACTTATTTCTATGAAGCTGTCATCTTGTCTCTATCCATGAAGTATGTCCTAGTCTTCCTGGACTATCCACTTTCAGATCAGGGTGAATACACTCCCCACTTCCTTGCTCCCTAGAATCTCTTTTGATGAAAGTCAGAGTTTTACCTTGATCATCCATTTTTCACAGAAGAATGCTATATATACCCTTGGCATGTCCTCTGTGTGCATCTGAGAGTTTATTGTTAAGCAAATTTCTCATTAGGCGCTTTACAAATGTATGACACAAACATCTCAAAACTTTGTAAGAAATGCTCAGATATTTCAATAAAGTTAATGAAGAATTTAGGATATAGACTGAGATAAGAGTTTATAGGAATACATGTTTCCCCTCCTTGTGACATTTAAGCTATTTGAACAAATACTTTTTTTTTGACTATTTGTCTAAAAAAGTAATCAAGACTTTTTTTGTGACTGAAGACCCACCAACCTTCTTCCCTCCCTTCTTCCTTGTCCCTCTGTCCCTTCCTTTTCAGAACCCTTGTGAAACTAGAACATTCTCTTTGCGTAAGCACCAGGAACAGATCGGTCAGGTCCTTCCTTCTCAATGTAGGAAACTGAGGCCTGTTTTTATCTGCAGATAATAGAGGTCTTGGCAGAATCACTATGCTCTGTGTGACACCATCTTCTAGATTCAGATCATTGCACTGCCCTTGAGATACTGAAATGTAGATTCTTGGGGGGGTCACTATTTGTAACATTTTTGAGGTTCAGCTTTTCATATGCATCAAAAACTCTAGAGTGTACAGGATTTATCCAGTCATGACTTAGAACCCTTTCCTGGCTAGCCTCTAGTTAGGACAAAATGAATTATTTTGTCCAATTGGAGTGTTGGCTAACTCATTTTCAAGTGTTTGACTTTCTGCCCTATGGTCTTTGCATTTTGATAAGGCTTTCTTTTGACAAGGTGTTCATTATACATTTCTATAATATGGTCATTTCCTGTTTTGTAGACTGTGTATACCTTAAGAGAGAGACTGGATATCTCATAACAAGTTATTAATATTGGTTAAATACACATCCATTCTAATAGTAAGTTCTGTATTAGTGTTAGGGGACAATGTTCATAGAAAATTTATAATACATTTAAGAAGTTTAAAGATTACATTGCCAATGTTAGTACTTGTAGCTTTTGCATTTTACACATAATAAATATCTATATGAAAAATGATTTCAATCATCTTAGAGACATTTACTTAAGGTACAAAAATTTCATGATGTTGAATTGTAAGGCATTGCACATTTCAGTGTATTTTCAGTTTGATGAATATGTATATATTATTTTATATTTCTTACACACAGAAATTTTATGGCACTATAAAGAAGTGAGTTTAATGACCCCATTTTTGTTCATTAGTAATTATATACTAAAGACTAAATTCTCATTACAAGGCCCTTAAATTACTGCCTATAAAAAGAGAGACCTCTTTGATTTTGTTCTCCATACAATTCTAGTTATTGTATTGAGGGAAGTCATCAAACTCTTTAGTAGTCTAAACCTTTAATTTGGTTTTAGAACAGCAGTCATATATTGAACTCTCAAATTGCCATGTCTTTAACAAGTAATGCAAACACTCTGTATTAAAAAGGTAATGACCATAACTTTTCTTAGAAGGTTTCTTGTACTAATTTTTTAAAGAGGACATTTGAGCTAAATTTTCCACAAAAGCCAAAATCTAGTACATTTGATGGAAGTTAAGTACATATGTACGTGTAGAAGGGAAGATGGCAATTTTTGTAGTGGTGTTTTTAAGTGGACAATTTACTAATTATGTTGAGGTAAACATTTTACAAGTCTAAAGGAAAACTTCAATTATCTGAATGAAATGAAGTATGTAAAATTGATTCAGATAAGTGGGGGAACTCTTACTTTAAATGATGCATGGTAAAAGATACGACCTCAATCTTCACCCCCTTTATGTTTGTCATTTGCTTTTATATTATTGCATTGTGATTTCTTTTGGTCACAATAGAAATCATTGATGGGCTGAAGTAGTGTTGAATTGTAGGTTTTTTTTTTTTAAATCTTTTTCCCGGAATTTGGAATGATGTTCTGTGACATTAGTATCTCTGGCCTGTGCTGCTTTCTGTCAGAGTGATACCCAGAGCCTTTCATTTTGTTAGCTTCCTCACAAACATGTATGGACTCTGAGAATATGATTTGATTGAAATTAAACCACATTCCTTTCTAATTCACAGATACTTATACTTTTTAAAAGTTGGGTTTTTAACAAGTAGATCGAACTGGATAAACCTTTAATCTAATTCTTTAACAGCTATTTTGTAGTGTAAATGCTTAAAATAGAAGCAAACCTCAGGGCATGACTCCTGACCTTTGTTGAGTCTAACTTGAAATGGAAATTTTTCTGATTGGTTGGGGTTTAGTAAAATGATTTCTGTTGCAGATGACTTAGGTTTTCAGTACTGTTGGCTTTGAAAGCTAGTGTGTCATTTGTACATGGCCTCTGTAGCTGTGATGACATTACCTTCTAAGCATCTTTTTTAAAATGTGAACAACTCACATAAATGTGCCCTGACATTATGTAGGTCAGTGTACTTCATTCTTTAATATTGCCTTTAGATGATCTCCTTTACTTGAAGCACATGAGGACATACCTACTATCAACATATACTTTTTCATTTGTTGACTTTTAAGATGCAAGTTGAGTCATATCTTGATTGATTTGGGGAGAGTGTGGTATCAGCAAGTGCTATATCAACTTTGTGAGCAATTGGTGAGTCACTGAGACGTTCAGTAGATCTGCATGTATGAGCAAAGATATGGCTTAGGAGTCAGTTGAGACTGATTTTGATTTTTGTACAATGTAAGCATTAGGGCTTGGGAGGAAGATAGGTATTTAAACATGTATGAATTTCAGTTTCCTTGTTTGAAATGGAGATGATATCATGTGGCACTTAAAATAATCTTGATGCATTAATTTATGATCATATTTAAATAGTATGAATTAATATATTATTTAGTTTATATGCTATTTTAAATAGAAGATATAGGTAATCAAGTAACTAAAAAAAGTAACTCTTTTCAAAAGAGATCTGGTTCTGTCTGTTTATGTACACATAATATACTGATATGGGGTATAAAGGGACAGATTATACTGTTCCTAGGGTTTAGATGTGCCCCAAAGGGATTGGTTTCTAAAGTGGTCTCTTAGACTCTAACGTCAGGAACTTTTAGAAAGGTAGGGCCTAAAATTACAATGTATTAAAGGGTACTGGGGGAACCATGAGAACTGGGCTCATAATTCCTGTTTCCTAGTTTGAGATGTATTACCTCCAACTTGCTTTCACCAGGATATGCTTCCCTTGCGAGAAGAGTATTCCTGTAGAGTAAAGATACCAAGACTTAGATATGCATTGTTTATGCCTGAATCTAAGGTATATTAGCAGCTGTTTTGGTTACCTTGAACAAACAACTTCCTCTGCTTCTAAGCTGAATTTCTAGAGGATTAAATGAGATAATGTTTATATACACAGACTCAATGTTGATTGCTTTTATTTACACTACTATTAAGTTCCAGAACACATGAGAGCATTTTGAATTAAAAGCAAAATTATAAACGCAGATACTTGGTCTGCCAGTTATATAGAGATATTTACTATGGATTTGGAGATGTCACCTAATTATTTATAGCTTTCTGTGTTTGCTTAAAATAGTAGTTCTCAAGATGGGCAGTGGTGATACATGCCTTTTAAGTCTAGAACTTGGAGGGAGAGGCCAGTGGATCTTGGAGTTCAAGGCCAGCCTTGTCTATGGAGTTAGTTCCAGGACAGCTAGGGCTACACAGGGAAACTGTGTCTTGGGAAACAAACAAACAAACAAACAAACAAGCAAGCAAGCAAGCAAACAAAAAGAGATAGTATTTCTCAGAATATGTTATATCTACTTCTTAATAGGTGGGGTACACAAAATTAAGACTATTATCAAACTAATAAAACTTCTTGCCTTTTTGACCTAACATTTGTCTTGTGGTTTAAAAACAAGCATGTGTAAATCTGTGGACATCTTCATAGAAGTTAAATGCCAGTGATGCCGTGCTATACTAGTAATTGTGACATATGCATGTAAAAACACTGGAAACATCAAATATCCAGCCAGCTTCACGTCAGAAGGTACTTGAGGGAGAAGTAAGAATGAGATTTTAAAATTTTAACTTATTAGTCTTTTTTTTAATATTTCCTGAGATGAAACTGGAAGGATGCAAAAGGCACTTCTGATTCATATGCAGTATGTATTGCTTGTCTAAAGGAGAAAAAAAAGCCCTTGTTCTTTTTTTTTCTGATTTATCAGTAAAGCTAGCCATTTTTTTTATATGAAATACCACTTCTACTTTAAAGAGTGATTAGAAAGGAAACTATGATGATTTAGACTTAGTCATCTGTCAGTCAGGACCTGTCACTTTAAGGGCAACAACTGTTAAGGTTTGTCCCCAAAGATAAAAATCTAAATTCTTATATGAAAATTAAAATTTTAGGAAACCTTTGTTACCTGCTGTGTTCTTACCAGCTTTCAAAATTTGAAAAATTCTTCTGGCAACACAGAGATACTAATGAATGTTTGCTGCTACGTAATGAATTATGACAAGATTTGTATCAGTAAACCAATAGTTTTAAAATCAGAACTGTTACAAGTAACGGTGAAAGATTCTTTCACAAAGCAAGTAAAACAGTACAAAAAGTGCCTGTGATAACTAGCCCATAAGAAACTCCTGGTTCACTAAATTTTGGTACAATATCATAAAGATTATTATTATATAAGTAGGTTATTATTTTTCTTAGTGTTTTATGAAGCCATTTTTTTCACATAGCTTAGTCAAACTATATTTCACAGAAGAATCAGTGTAGAAACAGATGTGAGAATCTTGTCTTTTCATAAGCTAAACACAATGATATTTGCAAATCTGTAACAATATTATTTTCTTATTAAGCTTTTGTATTTTGAAAAGTGTTTTTACAAATTGGGAAATTGATTTTAAATATTACATATCTTAATAGGTTTATATGATTTAACAAATAGTATCTTACTTCCAAACACAAAAAGTATTGATAATTTTAATACATAAAGTATTTTATAGTGATCTAACAATTTTTAAGAATACAAAAGGAGTTTAGACACTAAGAAATTTGAGAGCTTTTTTTTTTTAAGTTCAATGAATGGCGTCAGAAATATTTAGTCTTTTCAGGATTTCTTTAAATATGGGCTACATGTAACTAGTTTATTGTCTTAATTTTAAGACTCCCTGTTATTGGACTTTTGTGTCACTTTAGAAATAGGCAAGGTTTTTGCATGTCTTCAAAGATTTATATTTTTAAGATTGATGCCAGCCAAGTAACTATTTTAATTTGAGATAATAGTAATAGTAATAATGATATCAGTTAACCTCTTCTTTCCTGATACCCTGTGTATCATTATGAGCTTTGACTTGAGTTTATGCTCAAAGAGATCCAGATAACCTGAGCTTCCTTGGTAGGTGGATATTGCATTTGGATGAAGTAGGCATAGAAACTTGGATCAACTGTCAGTAGTGGAGAGAAAAAAGGAAATGTAATGTGTACTCTTTTGAGGCAGATACTAAAACAAGTGAGAGATGTTTCAAGGTGAATATTCCTAGGTGAGAAAGACAACAATATGTATAGATTTTGATTTTGTTATACTCTTGTATTCAGTGTTAGTTTGAATGGTGCTGAAGAACAGGAGAGCAGGCAATTTGTGAAGGCTGAACTCCTACGCCAAAGATTTGAAGGTTCAAAGAGAAGTAGTTAAGAGGCATCAATGAGGCTGGGAGAAGTTGAAATACTCAGGTTGAAAAGGTGCCCAAAGACATTCACATGTCAGAGTGGTTGTTAGAGCATGGTGGAAGTGACAATCAGCCTGTCAGAAAATGCTGTTCAGCTCTGAAAATAAGAGAGACCTCAATTACAGGTGGCACAGAGTGGAAGTCTAGAAAGAACTAGGAGAGCTTTGGACTTGGAAGAGTATTGGAGACTTGAAGCTGAGCTATTTTTCTGCTCAAGGTCCTTTGATTAAGGGAAGCCTGTGCCAAGGGGAAAAACAAAGGGAATGTAGCTGCTTATATTGGAGAGATATATTGAATGGGTGGGAAGTGAGACAGGGAAACAGTTGATTGATTATTGTCATTCATCTGAGGTTATTAATATACAGCACACCCTTGGGATCACAATTTCTACACCAAAAACTTCTTTAGGCTAAGAGTTGGTAGACTTTACACTTTAAAGGACCCAGATGGTAAATATTTTGGGCTGGTGTGCTATTTTTGGTAAGAAAGCAGCTGTGGAGAAGTAGTGAAGGAACATTGGCCATTGTTTAGTAGGCATTATTTATAGAGACTGAACTCTGATTCCATGTTATTTTCACATGTCACAGAATATAAATTAATTTTTCTAGTTATTTAAAAATATAAAGCCCACTTTAGGTTACACCTATATAAGAACAGGCAGCAGTGCTGATTTTACTTTTGTGTTCTAGCTTGCTGACCTCTGTTTTAGGAAGTAAGTGTCTTATCAGTTATGATGAAGAGAGCTTGGCAGTACTGAAATAGATGCTCTCTAGGACAATGCTGTTAGTGATAGTGTCTTGTAGGTGACACTAAGATAAAAATCCATTTAAGTGTTTAGATGTGACATCTGCAGCAGGTTCTAATCATTCAGTTATGAGACAGACTGGAAACTTGACAAGGGTTGTCACCTACTGTGCAGAGACAGACAAAATCCATTGCAGAAATTGTCTGGGTGAGCTGCCTGCTAGGGCCAGTGATGCACTGTAAGACAAAGATGGTGAAAGGGAAGTTTGCCTTATCCTTGGGATGACTAGCTCAGAGTGTGGTACAAGTATGGCATTAAGCCATGTGATTCTAAAAACTTTATGGCTACATAAAAATAAAACTGGAAAAAAATGGGTAGTGGTGGTTAGTTTAGTTGAAGTAAATTTGATCTTTATTTGTGGAATGTAAAGTACATTATAATTCTGTAATGATACGTAGTAATTGCCTTGGTAATCTGACTTTAAAGATACTGTTTTCGTTCATGAAACTTACATAGTTATTACTTTTTAGAGTTGAATTCTAAAGGGAAATGCAATGAAGACTGACAGCTGTTTACTAGACGAGGCTAGTTTAAGCACTATAATGTTTTTCTTTTTTTATACATTTTAAATCAAAATATAATTGTATTACTTCTCCCTTTTCTGTTATCCTTTCAGACTCTTCCAGATCTCTTCCCTCCAACCTCTCCTATAGCTTCTCCACTCTCAAATTGTCTTTTTTCTTTGATTATTATTGTTACATACATGTGTACATCTTTCTCTCTCTCTATGCACAAATACATAAATACAGCCTACTGAGTCTGTTTGTGTTGTTTTGTGTGTATATGGTTGTGACCCTCCTCCAGTTAGGAGCTGGTTCTTTCAGACCTTGCCTTGCCACACATAGCGGTGCCTCTCTCCAACTTCCTGCTAATAGCCACACCTCTCTCCAAGTTCCTGTTACGCCGGAAGTCCTGCCTCCAGAGGCTGAAGATGAAGATGCTGATTGGACCATGAGTTGCTGATGGACTGGGGGAGGGTTTTTACCTACCTGTTTGTAACAAAGAGTTCAATAATGATGGAGGACTGAAAGCACACCATGCCTGGGTCTCATTTTTTAACCCCTTCTCGCATTTCGGTTCCTTTAATTTTTCTTTCACAGGGTCTAACTCCCATTCCAGAAGACCCGTTCGTGTGTGGCTGCAGGTAGCCATATATGGTGTCAGGGTTGACCACTTTGTGTTGACTAATCAAGGGCTCATCCCTTAGAGAGCCTAACTCTCCTCTCAGCACTCATTTGTTGCCATGTAGTTCTTTGTCTTTGGGATGGACTGAACTATTGAAAAATTTCCTCTTTCATGTTAGCATGTTTATTGGTATTGCCATTGTTTGGGTCTTGTTTATGCAGCCATTTTTAGAAGAGATTGTTTCACAGCAGACTTCGTAGTGTTCTGGCTCTTAACATCTTTCCAGCCCCTCTTTTGCAGGACTTGCACTGTCTGGGCACCTCATGCATTTCCATTGCGTCCAGTTGTGACTTTTCATTTACTTTAAAGAGGTTTCTTTGATGATGGGTGTTAACTACATTTATCTGTCACATAAGGATTACATTTAGAATATAGTAAGGAGCTATGCTGGTCTAACAAAGTGATGTCTGTGAACGGTTGTCAGATCCTGTGATACATGCTGAAGAGAGACATAGCTGGGTCATATGGTAGATTGTTTTTGTTTCTTGAGGATTCGCTATACTGACTTCTAGAGTAGCTGCACCATTTTGCATTTCCATCAATAGTGAATGAGGATTCCTTCTTTCCATGGCCACACCAGTGTTTGTTGTCATTTGTTTCTTGATCTTAGCAGTTCTGACTGGCTAAGATCTCAAAGTTGTTTTAATTTGCATTTCTCTAATTGCTAATCCTTTTTGAGGTGTTTCTTAGTACTTTTATTTCTTCTGTTGAAAACTTTGTTTACATGCCTAATCCATTCTTCAGTTGAGTCATTTGTGTCCTTGATGCTTTGGTTTTTGAGTTTTTTGTATATTTTGAATAGTAATCCATTGACAGATAAATAGCAAACAGATTCTCTTTCATTCTGTGACTTTCCTCTTCACTCAATTGATCATTTCCTTATCTGTACAGAAGCTGTTTAGTTTCATGAGCCCCTCCCTCTTCTGAATTCTTGAGTAAATGGATTCCTATACAGAGAGGTCTGCCCTACATCCAAATCTTGTAGGAAACTGACCATTTTGTTTTGTTTTGTTTTAGGTTTTAGTGTTTGAGGTTTCACATGGATGTAATTTTTGTTCAGGGTGATAGATGCAGATCTAATTTCATTCTTCTGCATGTGAACCTACAGTTTCCCTAGCACCATTTCTTAAAGATACTGTCTGTTCTCTAATAATCACCCCAATTTTCTCATGTAAATTTTCTTGGGATTCTTGAGAGTATGTTGTCATGTGATTAAAGTATATTTGTATTTGAAAAAGGCTTCTTAGAAGTTTTTTATGAAAATATCTCTGAACTGGGGCAGCCTACACAGGGCTGTCCTTAGTGTACGCTAGATGGAGTCCCAGTCCAGAGAGAAGTGGACACATGCCCCCATCTCTAACCCTGAATTGTCTCCATTTGAGAACCACTAGCAGATGAAAAACTACTTTTCTCAAGTAGAGTTTTGCTGGGGATACAGACCACTCTCAAGGACAGGCCTCTTGCCTAGCAGTAGCTAGCCAACACAGAGAGAAGTTAATGGCATTTTTGGAGGTTATTTGTTTCATAAAAGTTTGACAGGGCATTTTTAAAAAACCTTGTAGGTCCTTTCTGTATATATTATGGCTTCCAGTTTTGTATTTTTATGGGATTCCTGTATATGCGAATATGCATATATACATCTATATGTGCTTCTTACAGTTTTTCTTTGGTTCTTTTTCTTCTGTTTTTTTTT
>JADRCC010133329.1:0-16475 GCA_019843855.1 Hylomyscus alleni
CTTTTATCTATTTCTCTATATGACACTTTTCTCTTAATTATTACTCATATCTACTGTAAATTATTGTTTACTAACTGGCATTCGAAAAAAGTCGTCCCTTTTCTTATTTTTTAGTATTGTTCTTAATAAATTTTAAAATTAAGTGCTGAACATGTTTTTTAAAAAATCTATTGTTTTATATTTATCTAAGAACACTCACCCTTTCTTTTGATAGGCAGACAGAAGAGTGGATAATATGTAGCCTCTAATCATAGATAGAGCAGTATAGAGGCAGGATACTCATTTTAAGAAGACTTGGATCCTTTAGTTCATTTCACTGATTCTACTTCCTGAAGCAGAAACCTCCACAATATCTAGCTGAATGCTGAATGTGCTCAGAAGACACTCATTTGCCAAGACCTAAATTCTACATTTGAAGGTAGAAAACAGAGAAGCAGCAGGGCAGCCTGTGCAGGATCTTTTCTACTTCCCTCTTCACCTAGGAGGAGGTACTGCAGATCCACAGCCCTCTCTGCCCCTTCCCTGCAAGTGGAGAGCCTGTCTCCAGGGTTTGTTCTGACCGGAGGACACAGGAAGGACAACTGATCCACAGCCTACTGCACACAGGTCTTACCTGAGGAGAGCTGATCTCACCCAGAATTGCTGACACAGGCTTACAGACCCACAGGAGGAACAAGCTCCAGCCAGAGACAGCACGACCATAACACCAGAGATCAACAGATGGCAAAAGACAAACGCAAGAATCTTACCAACAGAAACCAAGACTACTTGGCTTCATCAGAACCTAGTACTCCCACCACAGCAAGTCCTGGATATCCCAAAATACCAGAAAAGCAAGATTTGGATCTAAAATCATATCTCATGATGCTGATAGAGGAATTTAAGAAGAGCATGAATAACTCCCTTAAAGAAATACAGGAGAACACAGGTAAACAGGTTCAAGCCCTTAAAGAGGAATCACAAAAATCCCTTAAAGAATTACAGGAAAGCACAACCAAACAGTTGAAGGAATTGAACAAAACCATCCAGGACCTAAAACTGGAAGTAGATACAGTTGAGAAATCACAAAGAGAGACAACTTTGGAGATAGAAATCCTAGGAAAGAAGTCAGGAACCATAGATGCAAGCATCACCAACAGAATACAAGAGATAGAAGATAGAATCTCAGGTGCAGAAGATACTATAGAAAACATTGACACAAAAGTCAAAGAAAACTCAAATACAAAAAGCTCCTAACCCAAAACATCCAGGAAATCCAGGATACAATAAGAAGACCAAAATTAAGGGTAATAAGTATAGAAGAGAGTGAAGACGTCCAACTTAAAGGACCAGTAAATATCTTCAACAAAATTATAGAAGAAAACTTCCCTAACCTAAAGAAAGAGATGCCCATGAACATACACGAAGCCTATAGAACTCCAAATAGATTGAACCAGAAAAGAAATTTCTCCCACCACATAATAGTCAAAACACCAAATGCACAAAACAAAGAAAAAATTATTATAAGCAGTGAGGGGAAAAGTTCAAGTAACATATAAAGGCAGGCCTATCAGAACTACACCAGACTTCTCACCAGAGAGTATGAAAGCCAGAAGATCATGGGTTGATGTCATACAGACCTTAAGAGAACACAAATGCCTGCTCAGGCTACTATACCCAGCAAAACTCACAATTACTATAGATGGAGGAACCAAAGTATTCCATGACAAAACCAAATTTACACAATATACTTCCATGAATCCAGCCCTTCAAAGGGTAATAAATGGAAAACTTCAACACAAGGAGGGAAACTACATCCTAGAAAAAGCAAAAAAGCAATTTTCCAGCAAAATTAAGAGAAGATAGCCACATAAACAGATTTCCAACTCTAACAACAAAAATAACAGGAAGCAACGATTACATTTCCTTAATATCTATTAATATCAATGGACTCAATTCCCCAATAAAAAGACATAGACTATCAAACAGGGTACGTAAACAGGACCCAATATTTTGTTGCATATAGGAAACCTGAGTGACAAAGACAAACACAACCTCAGAATAAAAGGCTGGAAAAAAACTCTCCAAGACAATGGTCCCCAGAAAAAAGCTGGAGTAGCCATTCTAATATTGGATAAAATCAACTTTCACCCTAAAGTGATCAAAAAAGATAAGGACGGACACTTCATATTCATCAAAGGTATGATCTACCAAGGGGAACTTTCAATTCTGAACCTCTATGCTCTGAATGCAAGGGCATCTAGATTCATACAAGAAACTTTACTAAAGCTCAAAGCACACATTGCACCCCACACAATAATAGTGGGAGTTTTCAACATCCTACTCTCTGCAATGGATAGATCATGGAAACAGAAACTAAACAAAGACATGGTAAGACTAACAGAAGTTATGAAACTGATGGATTTAACAGATATCTATAGAATGTTTCATCCTAAAACAAAAAGATATACGTTCTTCTCAGCACCTCATGGTACCTTCTCCAAAATTGACCATATAACTGGTCACAGATCAGACCTCTACAGATACAAGAAGATTGAAATAATTTCTTGCATCCTATCACATCACCATGGACTAAAGCTGCTCCTCAATAACAGTATAAAGAATAGAATGCCCACACATGCCTGGAAGCTCAACAACACTCTATTCAATGACAACTTGGTCAAGGAAGAAATAAAGAAAGAAATTAAAGAATTTCTAGAGTTTAATAAAAATGAAGCCACAAAATACCCAAACTTATGGGACACAATGAAAGCAGTCCTAAGAGAAAAACTTATAGCTTTAAGTACATACAAAAAGAAATTGGAGAGAGCATATATCAGCAATTTGATAGCACATCTGAAAGAACAAAAAAAAAAAAAAAAAAAAAAAAGCAAATTCACCCAATAGAAGTTGAAGGCAGGAAATAATCAAACTCAGGACTGAAATCAACCAAATAGAAACAAAAAGAACTATACAAAGAATCAACCAAACCAGAAGCTGATTCTTTGGGAAAATCAACAAAATTGATAAACCCTTAGCCTGACTAACTAGAGGGCACAGAGACATTATCCTAATTAACAAAATCAGAAATGAAAAGGGAGACATAACAACAGACAGTGAGGAAATCCAAAAAATTATGAAAGCCTACTACACAAGCCTATACTCAACAAAACTGGAAAATCTGGATGAAATGGACAATTTTCTAGACAAATACCAGGTACCAAAGTTAAATCAAGATTAGATCAATGATCTAAACAGTCCCATATATGCTAATGAAATAGAAACAGTCATTAATAGTCTCCCAACCAAAAAAGCCCTGGACCAGATGGGTTTAGTGCAGAGTTTTATCAAACCTTCAAAGAAGTCCTAATACCAATACTCCTCAAACTATTCCACGAAATAGAAACAGAAGGTACTCTACCCAATTCATTCTATGAAACCACAATTACTCTTATACCTAAACCACACAAAGACCTAACAAAGAAAAAAAACCTCAGACCAATTTCCCTTATGAATATCAATGCAAAAACACTCAATAAAACTTTTGCAAACCGAATCCAAGAACACATCAAAACGATCATCCATCATGATCAAGTAGCCTTCATCCAGGGATGCAGGAATGGTTCAGTATTCGGAAATCCATCAATATAATTCACTACATAAACAAACTCAAAGAAAAAAAAGTATGATCATCTCATTAGATGCTGAGAAAGCATTTGACAAAATCTAACATCCCTTCATGATAAAAGTCTTGGAAAGATCAGGAATTCAAGGCCCATACTTAAACATAGTAAAAGCAATATACAGAAAACCAGTAGCAAACATCAAACTAATTGGAGAGAAACTTGAAGCAATCCCACTAAAATCAGGGACTAGACAAGGCTGCCCACTCTCTCCCTACCTTTTCAATACTGTACTTGAAGTCCTAGTCAGAGCAATTAGACAACAAATAGAGATCAAAAGGAGACAAATTGGAAAGGAAGAAGACAAATTATCACTATTTGCTGATGATACTTATAGTATACATAAGAGACTCCAAAAATTCCACCAGAGAGCTCCTAAACCTGGTAAATAACTCCAGCAAAGTAGCTGGATATAAAATTAACTCAAGCAAATCAGTGGCCTTCCTCTACAAAAAGGAAAAGCAGGCTTAGAAAGAAATTAGAGAAACAACACCCTTCACACTAGTCACAAATAATATAAAATACCTTGGTGTGACTCTAACTAAGCAAGTAAAAGATCTGTTTGACAAAAAATTCAAGTCTCTGAAGAATGAAATTGGAGAAGATCTCAGAAGATGGAAAGATCTCCAAAGCTCGTGTATTGGCAGGATTAATATAGTAAAAATGGCCATCTTGCCGAAAGCAATCTACAGATTCAATGCAATCCCCATCAAAATTCCAACTCAGTTCTTCACAGACTTAGAAAGAGCAAGAGCAATTTGCAAATTCATCTGGAATAACAAAATAAAACAGGATAGCCAAAATTATTCTCAACATAAAAGGAACCTCTGGTGGAATCACCATCCCAAACCTTAAGCTGTACTACAAAGCAATTGTGATAAAAATTGCAGTAACAGGCAGGTAGATCAATGAAATACAATTGAAAACCCAGAAATGAACCCACAAACCTATGGCCACTTCTCTTTGACAAAGGCCTAAAACCATCCAGTGGGGAAAAAAATAGCATTTTCAACAAATGGTGCCAGCTCAACTGGCCATTAGCATGTAGAAGAATGCAAATTGATCCATTCCTATTTCCTTGTACAAAGCTCAAGTCCAAGTGTATCAAGGACCTCCACATAAAACCAGATTCAGTCAAACTAATAGAAAAGAAAGTGGGAAAGAGCCTTGACAACATAGGCATTGGGGAAAATTTCCTGAACAGAACACCAATAGCTTATGCTCTAAGATTAAGAATTGACAAATGGGACTTCATAAAATTGCAAAGATTCTGTAAGGCAAAAGACTGTCAATAGGATAAAAAGGCAACCAACAAATTGGGAAAAGATCTTTACCAATCCTATATCTGATAGAGGGCTAATATCCAAAAAAGTCAAGAAGTTAGACTCCAGAGAACCAAATAACCCTATTAAAAAATGGGGAACAGAGGTAAACAAAGAATTCCAAACTGATGAATACAGAATGGCTGAGAAGCACCTAAAGAAATGTTCAACATCCTTAGTCATCAGGGAAATGCAAATCAAAACAACCCTGAGATTCCACCTCACACCAGTCAGAATGGCTAGGATAAAAAATTCATGTGACAGCAGATGCTGGCGAGGTTGTGGTGAAAGACGAACACTCCTTCATTGCTGGTAGAATTGCAAGCTGGTACACCCACTCTGGAAATCAATTTGGCGGTTCCTCCGGAAATTGGACATAGAACTACCAGAGGTCCCAGCTATACCAATCCTGGGCATATAACCAGAAGATGCTCCAACATGTAATAAGGACACATGCTCCACTATGTTCATAGCAGCCTTATTTATAATAGCCAGAAAGTGGAAACAAACCAGATGTCCCTCAACAGAGGAATGGATACAGAAAATGTGGTATATCTACACAATGGAGTACTACTCAACTATTAAAAACAATGAATTTATGAAATTCTTGGGGAAATGGATGGACCTGGAGAATATCATCCTGAGTGAGGTAACCCAATCACAAAAGAATGCACACATGGTATGCATTCTTTGATAAGTGGATATTAGCTTAGAAGATCGGAATACTCAAAGTACAATCCACAAGCCACAATAAACTCAAGAAGGAAGACCAAAGTATGAATGCTTCATTCCTTCTTCAAAGGGGGAACAAAATACCCACGGAAAGATTTTCAGAGACAAAATATGGAGCAGAGACTGAAGGAAGGACAATCCAGAGACTGCTCCACCTGGGAACCCTTCCTATATTCAATCATCAAATCCAGACTCTATTGTGGATATCAGCAAGTGCTGGCTGACAGGAGCCTGATATAGCTGTCCCCAGAGAGGTTCTGACAGTATTCGACTAATACAGAAATAGAGACTCACAGTCATCCATTGGACTGAGGGTTTTTGTTTTGTTTTGTTTTTGTTTTTGTTTTTGTTTTGTTTTGCTGAAGTGCCAGGGACCCAAATGGCCCGATTATAGAAGGAACAAAGAAACATCTCATCTGCTGATAGATAGCTGGCTTAGTACACCAATAGAAAAAGTGAGATATTTCTGGACAGAGGTTTTCATAACTGGTGAGATAAATTTGGATTGAGATATAGCTAGGATGTGAGGAAGGAAGTATTGTGTGGTATTAATCAGACACAGTCCAGATTCCCCTCAAGTCATGTCCTAATTATGAAGGTTCTACAGGTGAGAAGAGGTGAAAGTTAATAACTATTTTATGTAAAGAGAGATTTCTTTTTTTTTAATTAGATGTTTTCTTTATTTACAATATCTCCTTTCCCAGGTTCCCCTCCAAAAGAAAAAAAAGAAAAGGAAAATAAAATAAGAAAATAAAATAAAATAAACAATCCCCTTCTCCCCCTGCTCACCACCCCACCCTCTCCTGCTTACTGGCCCTGGCATTCCCCTACACTGGGGCACAGAACCTCCACAGGGCCAAGGTCCTCTCCTCCCATTGATGACTGACTTGGCCATCCTCTGCTATACACATGCTGATGAAGCCATGAGTACCCCAATGTGTACTCTTTGGCTGGAGTTCTAGTTCCTGGGAGCTCTGAGGGTACTAGTTAGTTCATATTGTTGTTTGTCCTAAGGGGCTGCAAAGTCTTCAGCTCCTTGGGTCCTTTCTTTAGCACCTTCACTGGGGACCCTGTACTCAGTCCAATGGATGACTGTGAGCCTCTACTTCAGTATTAGTTGGGTACTGTCAGAACCTCTCTGGAGACAGCTATATCAGGCTCCTGTCAGCCAGTACTTACTGATATCAACAATAGTGTCTGGATTTGATGATTGAATATGGGAAGGATTCCTAGGTGGAGCAGTCTCTAGATTGCCTTTTCTTCAGTCTGTGCTCCATAGTTAGTTCTACAACTCCTTCCATGGATATTTTGTTCCCCTTTTAAGAAGGAATAAAGTTGGCCGGGCGGTGGTGGCGCACGCCTTTAATCCCAGCACTTGGGAGGCAGAGGCAGGTGGATTTCTGAGTTCGAGGCCAGCCTGGTCTACAGAGTGAGTTCCAGGACAGCCAGGGCTACAGAGAAACCCTGTCTCAAAACAAACAAACAAAAAAAAAAAAAAAAAAAAAAGAAGGAATAAAGTATCCACACTTTGGTCTTCCTTCTTCTTGAGTTTCTTGTGGTTTGTGGATTGTACTGATGTTCTGTTCAGGAAATTTTCTCCTGTGCCCACATACTCAAGGCTCTTCCCCTTTTCTTTTCTATTAGTTTCAGTGTATCTGGTTTTATGTGGAGGTCCTTGATCCACTTGGACTTGAGCTTTTTACAAAGAGATGAGAGTGGATTGATTCCCATTTTTCTACATGCTACATGCCAGTTGAGCCAGCACCATTTGTTGAAAATTCTGTCTTTTTTCTATTGGATGATTTTAGCTCCTTATCAAAGATCAAGTGACCAACCAAGCTAAAACCAACCAGTGGACAGCATTTTACTCAATGATAACTTGGTTAAGGAAGAAATAAAGAAATTAAAGACTTTCTAGAGTTTAATGAAAATGAAGTCACAACATACCCAAATTTATGGGATAGATATCAGGTACCAAAGGTAAATCAAGATCAGATAGATGATCTACACAGTCCCATATCTGCTAATGAAATAGAAACAGTCATTATTAGTCTCCCAAACAGATGATTTTAGTGCAGAGATTTATCAGACCTTCAAAGAAGACCTAATACCAATACTCCTCAAACTATTCCACAAAATAGAAATTGAAGGCACTCTACCCAATTCGTTCTATGAAGCCACAATTACTCTGATACCTAAACCACACAAAGACCAAATGAAGAAAGAAAACTTCAGACCAATTTCCATTATGAGGATCGATGCAAAAATACTCGATAAAATTCTTGCAAACCGAATCCAAGAACACATCAAAAAGACCATCCATCATGATCAAGTAGACTTTATTCCAAGAAGGCAGGGATGGTTCAATATATGGAAATCCATGAAAATTATTCACTATATAAACAAACTTCAAGAAATAACCATATGATCATCTCATTAAATGCCGAAAAAACATTTGACAAAATCCAACATTCCTTTATGATAAAAGTCTTGGAAAGATCAGGAATTAAGGCCCATACTTAAACATAGTAAAATCAATACACAGCAAACCAGTAGCAAACATCAAACTAATTGGAGAGAAACTTGAAGCAATCCCACTAAAATCAGGGACTAGACAAGGCTGCCCACTCTCTCCCTACCTTTTCAAAATTGTACTTGAAGTCCTAGTCAGAGCAATTAGACAACAAATAGAGATTAAAGGGAGACAAATTGGAAAGAAAGAAGTCAAATTATCACAATTTGCTGATAATATTTATAGTATACATAAGTGACCCCAAAAATTCTACCAGAGAGCTCCTAAACCTGACAAACAACTCCAGCAAAGTAGCTGGATATAAAATTAACTCAAGCAAATCAGTAGCCTTCCTCTACAAAAAGGATAAACAGGCTGAGAAAGAAATTAGGGAAACATCCTTCACACTAGTCACAAATAATATAAAATACCTTGGTGTGACTCTAACTAAGCAAGTAAAAATCTGACAAGAACTTCTGAAGAATGAAATTGGAGAAGATCTCAGAAGATAGAAAGATCTCCCATGCTCGTGGATTGGCAGGATTAATATAGTAAAAATGGCCATCTTACTGAAGGCAATCTACAGATTGAATGCAATCCCCATCAAAATTCCAACTGAATTCTTCACAGACTTAGAAAGAGCAATCTGCAAATTCATCTGGAACAACAAAAAACCCAGGATAGCCAAAACTATTCTCTGCAATAAAGGAACCTCTGGAGGAATCACCATCCCAGATCTTAAACAGTACTACAGAGCAATTGTGATAAAAACTGCATAGTATTGGTACAGTGACAGGCAGGTAGATCAATGGAATTGAATTGAAGACCCAGAAATGAACCCACACACCTATGGTTACTTGATCTTTGACAAAGGAGCTAAAACAATACAATGGAAAAAAAGACAGCATTTTCAACAATTGGTACTTGCTCAACTGGCGGTTAGCATGTAGAAGAATGCAAACTGATCCATTCCTATTCCCTTGTACAAAGCTCAAATGTTTGATTTTCAATGTTCATAATTTCTGACAGTATCCCCTTAGTCCAACTAAGATTTGTTTCATTTATTGTGTTTGTTTGGAGTTTTTGTTGGTTGGTTGGTTCAGGGACTTCTATTTGTTTGTTTGTTTTTGTATGTGCATGTATTGAAGTCAGTACTCATGTGTATGTTTGTATATTCACAGTTGTGTGGGTACACATGTATGCTGCTGTGTGTGATGTTTTGAAAGTATGTGTGGAGGCCAGAGTCTGACAGGTATCTTCCTGTTTGCATTGTTAACTGACACAGGAAGTCTTGCTGGATTTGAGCTTGGGATTGAGCTAGAAGAGCTAACCTGCTTAGGTGGTGATGTCCTGGCTCTATCTCAAGATCACTAGGATTACAGTGGACCACACAACAATCTAGATTTCTCATGGTTTCTAGGGACAGAAACACTAGTCATCCAACTCTCCCAATGGGGTTGTAGCCATTGAATCGTATGTCCTTCCTTATACTATATAATTTTAAACCTAGGTTTTTGTTACAAACATTTTAAATTAATTAGCATATAAATACTTTTAATTCTTTGTGGCCATCTAGAATAAGATTTATCAAAAGTCACTATTATTGTAAATGTGCCATGAGTGATCTTTCCCAGTCAAACTTAAGCAATTTCAAACAACAAAGGAAATAACACTAGATAAGTTCCTAAAATGTCAATCATTCTGATCAAGTCTCAAACCATTCTGATTTCTGTATCATTAACTTCTTTCAATAAATTTCAAAAGTAATTTAGAAATGACCTACTCAATTTGACTTTAACCTAAATGACTAGACCTGAAATTGTCTTTTTTAGAGTTTAGGTCACTAGAAATCTCTCAGTAATTTACCAAGTTGTTTGATGCCTTGTTCAAAAAGAATCCTGCTTAGTCTAATGACATACTCAACTAAAAAGTTGTACATGTACTTTACTACTCAGCTCACCAAAAATCAGTCACTTTATAATGAAGTATTAAGTCTCTCTGGATATTGAGATGAGAGATTTCAAACTATTGCAGTTTCATTTTATGTTCATCCATCAAATTATGCTAACCCGGAATAGTTTTTAATATGTAACTAAATTGGACAATTTCTGTATAAATAAATATATATACTCAATATAATATATATTATTTAATGATAGCTTTAGACTTATATGATACATAATTCACATTTTCTTTCTCTCCTATATGTTTCTCTTTGGAAGATATATGCATTTATAAATATGTGATTAAGCTGAGATGCTTCATTTGTGAAAGCAAGAAGGAAAATTAAATAAATACATATTTTAACATATTATTCCAATCTGAAGGATTCAAAAACATGACAAATTAATATGTACACTTAGTTTCTTTTTATTACTGATAGGTCAAAAAAAGTCTTACTATACAAAGCTTCAGGAATTTTAACTTGTATAATACCTTCTTTTTTATTAATATCTACCATTTTATATAATTTATTATTATTGGATATTTTATGTATTTACATTTCAAATGTTATCCCCTTTCCCACTTTCCCTTCCTTCCTATGTACAGTAAATTTTAATTGGTGGGGAGAAATTAGTAGAGGATGTATATTATCAAAATGCATTGTATAAATGTATTAAAAAATACAAAGACTAAATTAAAATATTAGACTATAATCACTGATTATCAGGCTACATTGCTACTGATACACAAAAATTACTTTTAAAGTACTATTTTATGACATTAATTATCAAAGAAAACAATCTTTTAACCTCTAGTAACACATTTTTTATCCTCATCTCACTCTGTCTAAAGCTTCTCCCAGACTCCTTGGCTACTTCCCCATCTCCTCCTTCCTTCTACATGGAGTTGGAAGGAGGAGCACAGGATAAAGTTGACCAAAATGCATTGTATGCATGTTTAACATTATGATAAGAGGACTGGAGAGATGGCTCAGCCGTTAAGAACACTGCTCTTCCAGAGCTCCTGAGTTTAAATCCCAGCAACCACATATTGGCTTACAAACATCCGAGATCTGACATCCTCTTCTGGAGTGTCTGAAGACAGCTACAATGTACTTACATTTACTTATTAATAAATAAATCTTAAAAAAAATAAACCATTTTGATGAGAACCCTGAAATGGTAAAGCTGCTGGAAGAAAACATAGGCAGTGCCCTCTAAGATACAGGTGCAGGGAAGGACTTTCTATATGGGACTCCATTAGAATCAATAATTAATAAATGCAACATCACAAAACTAAAATAGGCTTCTCTACAGTCTATGAAAAAAATCAGACAAATGAAGAACAAGCCCATAAACTAGGAGAGAATTTTTACCAGCTATCCATCTGACAGAGAACTAATAACCACAACATACAAGGAACTCAGAAAACAGTCACGAAAATAAAAGCTATTTAAAAGATAGGTTACAATTCTAAAGGAAGAGTTCTCAGGAGATCAAGTAAAAATGGCTAAAAAATCCAATTTCCATGTTTATTATTGTGCTCTCACCTTAATTACTACAGAAAATAAACTCCCTATGTTTAGATCTGTGTTTTCTATGATCAGAGGTATCTTCTTGAAAGAGCTCAGATGGTTATAGGAGTTGGCTATTCAGAAGTTGACACTTGGGATGAAATAGGGGCAACTTTCTTTCATGCTGGCTAATTCTTTTTATTCTGCTGCCTGGTCCAAAACACTCAGTGAGATCAGGACCCAGTGCAGTCCCTACAGACTACAAGGCTGGACATGTTTTTACACATAACAGACAAATATGGCTCCAGACTATGGCTGCAACTCTGCAGGACATGGGAGTAAGACATCAGGGAGCCAGTAGTCTCTTATTGCAGTTTTGTACTTTACTTGGTTTTTTCAATTGAGCTTATGACCTCTTAAAAACTTGATTTGGGAAAAAAAAAGTTTTCAACATCCTTATCAATTATCAAGATGCAAGTTAAAACTATTTTGTTATTACACCTACCTCAGTCAGAATGCCTAGGTTCAAGAAATTATGCCAAAAACACTGACAAGGATATGGGGAAAGGAGTTGGTGGCACTATGGTCCTTGTACTCACAGAGAAGCACTAAAAGTCCCTGGGATCGTAATAACACAGGGGTGTCTCCTCAAGGGAGGAGACAAAATACTTGCATCCAGAAAGCTGAGAGTGGATTTTGTCAATGACCTGGTGACAACACTTTTTTCCTATCTGTGGAGGCAGATTTCACCCACTTTTTGCTATAGAGGCAGATCCCACCCAGATTTCCCCCAGTAAGAGTTTATCCCAGACTCTTACCTCCCAAGACCATTACCACTCCATAGCATACATGGTACAAGTACTTTTTACTTTGCTGACCTCTATGTTATCAGTCAGAGACTCTATTAGATTCTAGGCCTTTTAGCTATATAACCTACCCTCAAGGTCCCATGAACTTTGTAAAAGACTTTCTATGTAGTCATACCTTAGGCTTTATTGCGTGCCTTGGATTGGACTTATTAGACTGTTTAGTCTTGAAAACTTTTCCCAAATTGTACTGTGTTTTAAATATGCTGACAGTGAACTGTATGACTTGAGACTCCATGATAATCTGCACCACGTTTTTGTTCTAATCTCTTTGTATGACCTGCTTCCCTATATGACATCTGCAGGGACTCTTTCAGAAAGGGAACCCTTAAGCTGGGCAGGGGTGGTGCATGCCTTTAATCCCAGCACTTGGGAAGCAGAGCTAGGTGGATTTCTGAGTTTGAGGCCAGTCTGCTCTACAGAGTGAGTTCTAGGACAGCCAGGGCTATACAGGGAAACTCTGCCTCAAAATCAAAAAAAAAAAAAAAAAAAAAAATTAAAGGAACCTTTGTTCACATTGGGGTTACAAACTGATGCAGCCACATTGGGAACCAATATGGAGAATTCCAAAAAGGATAAGAGAAGATCTTCAATAAAACTGAGCTACAATGCTTAATGACTTGTGCACAAGGGACTCAACTCCTACTCAACAGATAGTTGCTCATCCATGTTTATCACTGCTCTATTCATATTAGCTAGGGAAAGAAAACAACCCAAATTGATTTATCAACTGATTGATGGGTAGAAAGCATGGCACACAAATACAATGGAATTATATTCAACATTCAAGAAAATTGAAATCATAAATTTATAAGTAAATAAGTGGTACTGGAAAATATTTTGTTGAGTGAGATAACATATATTGAAGAAGACAAATGTCTTGTTTTCTTTCTTAGTTGTAGATCCCTGCTCCAAATCTGTAGATGTGTGTCTATAACTGGGAGTAATTAGAGAAATTAGGAAAGTAAATGGGATCTGCAGGGAAGGGCACCATAGGACCCAGGTGCTACAAAAGGAAAAATAGAGGTACAGAGATGTTTAATAAAGTCATGGGGAAAGCATGTTTATTTAAAAATACATAAAATCTATATGGGTATATACTTTAAATAAAGTTACTATACTTGGGATGGTAATTTTCTTCTCCAAAAGTCATAGACTAACAAAAATCCCAGTGCTGGGCATGGGAAATCTCTCTCAAGTTATTAATCAATAAAGTCAAAGAGAATCTCCCCAAATAAAGAGTTATTGCTGTTTCCTTTGTCTTTCTCGCAGAATCAGAAAGTAAGAAAGAACATAACAATAAGACAACAATAAGACCAAGAACTTGGAGGAACCAAGCAGAAAACCACCTAGAAGCCTCATGCCTGAAGTTTTCATAGTATCTGAAGCTGCCAAAGGGGAAAAAATCTTGAGTAGCCCTACACGGTAAGTCCTCTGAATACATATACAAAGATACATGAGCATGTATGCATGTACACACACATAAAGGGTTGCAATAGGTGACCCATGTGTCTTATCACAACCAACAGTTGTCTGGATAGTTGTAACCTGCTCATGGCTGATTCTATAGATAACAGTCAACTATCTATGGCTGGTGAGATCTTGTCAACCTAGAGGGGAATCTACTACTGCTGCTTTCTGAAGCCAGTATAATGTGGCTCTCTTTAAATCCACAGATAAGGGTATCTCTCATCCCTTATTGGGAGGGAGAGAGAGAGGGGGGAGGGAGGGATGGAGGGAGAGAGAAAGAGAGAAAGAGAGGGGGGGAAGAAATGGCTCAGTTAAGAGCATTAGTGGCTTGTCTTCCAGAGGACACTGGTTTGATTCCCAATAGCTCACAACCATGTGAAACTCTAGTCCATGGGTTTCAAGACTCTCTTCTGACCTCCACAGGCACTATACTTGTGGTGCTGAGATACACATGCAGGCACATACACAAAAATTATATCTAAGTGTTTTGTTGTATTTTTGAGCACAGCTTTAATCTTGGCACTAGGAAACAGAGGCAGTTTTCTATGAATTAGAGACTAGTCTGATCTACCTACAGAGTTTTAAGGCAGCCAAAGATAACTACTGAGGCTTAAATGAGCTTGCCAACTCTTGTCACCCCTGCTTCTCTCAGTCCACCAACTCTTTGGCCCTGTAGGGCCAGGTTCCTGCCCTAGTACAGACACTGACGAGACACAATGGGACCTGTTCTGTCTCACATTCCAGTAACCAAATGGATCCACCATCCTCGAAGTTTGATAACACAATACCCAGTAAACAGTAAAAACAATACTCAATGCTTATAGTAAACCAATCAGATTTATGTAACAATAAAAACACAATTTACAAAGTGCTAATACAATAATTTCCGAGCCAATTGATAAACGGTTTATCCCAATTAATCTAACCTTATGAAATCATCACGTCAGCCTCCAATCTTCTTCCCGCTTTTCCTAGACACCTCGTTCCCTGCAACTCTTAGCGCCACCTCTCTTTTCCCTGTCCAGTCACAGGCCTCCTGCTGTCCTAATGTAATTGGACATGGAAAATCCTGCAACAAAGAGCTATCTCAATATTAATGAATTAATTCATTAATTAATAATTTATTTTTAAAATTTAAAAAAATAATGTATCATTCTTAGCATTGTCTCAAACAACTGAACAAAAACCAAAGATAGTTTCTAACTCTAGTCTTAGGTGTTCAAAGGAAACACAAGGCAAGCTAAGTAATAGATTTTGTTCTACTTGGATTAATTAATGTTCTAGAATAGGATCCTGCTAGTAAGCAGGTAACATAAGATGATGTGCCTTAGGTTTCAGAACCAAGAGGCTGCATTGCAGCCTTCTTATAATTCCAAATTTATTCAATAGAAAGATAAAAGCATGTTTGTCTTGGGTCAAATGTGCATTTCTCTTTGGAGAGCTAGCATCGATCTACTCAGGTCTTGTAAAAATAGTTCTTCCAGGAGGAACAAAAGATTCATCAAAAATGACAGAGCTTTGCAGTAGAAACCCTAGAGCTAAGAATATCACAAAAGGATAATTCAACCTCAGAAGAATACTTCAAATCCAATAAAAACAACAATACCAAAATGCCAGAGGACTGAGGGGCCAAGGGAATATCTACTGAGTCTATGGAAACAGCATTTAAGATCATCTCTAGCCAGCATAGCAAATGGTCACATTTCCATATGTACTGTTCAGATCTCTCTTATCTAAAACTTAGAGGGAAACAGAGATGTCTACAAGATGTAGAGCTAGCTGGGAAGTAAAAATGGAGTTGAACTGTCATTTATGGATTCATTGGAAGCTTCCAGGCTAAAGAGGTTGAGTTAGGGCAGATCAAGATCTACAAATTCAAGTTAGAATCCCAGTATTTATTTTGAGTTGTAAATACTGATTGGCAAATTAAATAAGTATGCTCAGACTTAAGCAATTATAAAACTATTAGTGAAGCATCAACAAACAGTTCATCGGAAAGCTCTCATGAGTAAAAATTTACTAAAAATTTAAAGTCATGAGTTAAGCTTGTTCGACCTATGTCCACAAGTATTTATCTTCATGGAGGGTTAGATGAGGTATAATAAATTACAGTTACAAATTTAACAGCCATTAGCATAAAGATCATATTTAAGCACAATGCAAACAATTTGCTAACACTTTTCATGCAACTCAGAGAAACATAAATTCCTCATTCACATTATTACTGTGAAAATAATTTTGATTATCGATACAAATAAACAGGCTTTATAGTTTTCTCATATTACTATTATAAATTGCTGTCAAGTTGATATAAATAAAAACATTAGCATTGCTTATTGTATTGTGCTCATACATTTCATAAGTAAAATAAAAAACATAAGCTACAGTGAGATCACTAGAATAAAATGAATATCTTTGTTTAATTTATCATAAAATATATTTGTTTAGTTTATC
>JADRCC010133338.1:0-12034 GCA_019843855.1 Hylomyscus alleni
AATGGCTGAGAAGCACCTAAAGAAATGTTCAACATCCTTAGTCATCAGGGAAATGCAAATTAAAACCAAACTTCATTTTTATCTACTTTGTATCCATGGCATTTCACAATGTCTCAGCTCCAAATCCTTCCCTCTGCCCTGCTTTATGTTCTGAAGTATTCTCCTCAGCTGACACATTGGCCCTGTGTGTGTCCTTGCTCTTACTGTATAGCCATGGGTGTCAATGGGTGACTTACCTTTGGGGTAGTGACTTTCTTGCAAATGGGATGAGATCTATGTAGTGAGAGACCAGATGCTTCCTGATGTTTGGAGTCTTGTTATGAGAACTGAAGAAGCACACTCAGATTACAGTGTGACAGGGGACTTTATCCAGAAGCAAAGTGATAGCACAATTAGAGTATGGCAAGAGAGTAGAGGGCTCCTTAAGTTGTAGAGTTCTCTAGGGTGTAACTTATTGTTTGAGGTTCCTTTCTTCAGGGTTTAAAGAAGAGGACTTAATTATTAAGGGTCAAGTATGAGTAGTTCTCTATTTTTATTGGTATTCTTAGGTTCTAGAGGCTTCTGTGAATGTCATTTCCCATGATACATGTGACTTCAACATATACATGCATAATTATGCATCATCAAAAGATGGATACATAGAGTTTCCTCACTAAAAGTTCTCTCAGAGGGTACAGTTTGCTTTAATGTACATTCACCCAAGACGAATTCATGCTGTATTACTCCCTTACTTACTAGTCCTACAGTTTCAAGGTATGTTCAAATAAAAATGGGGCATTGTTATAGGGCTGACTAGGAGGGACAGCTCACTATGGGGTATACACACTACTTAATGCAAATGAAGCTTCCAGGTTGCCATATGCACTGAGAGCAAAGGGATGTAGGTGTAGCTCACAAGTAGAATACCAGGTCAATAAGTTCTCTCTGTTCTTGCCTGCCAGAGCCACTGAGTTTAACCTTTTCCAGGTGTGTTCCTCCACTGTCCCTTCTCTCTCATCAACAAAGGAAGAAGATGCATTGTCTCTTATTAGGATTCTACCCCAGTAGGTCTAAAGTATCAGGGTTAAAACCTGATCATGGACAAGAGGCATTACGACTCCAAAGGGAGTTTGTCTCCTGGGTATTTTAGTCAGTTGTTGGCATCTCCTAACTTAGACGTGTTCCAGATTGATCTCTGCTAAGTCTGTGGAGAGTCCTGCATGCTTTCTTTATTCAGGCATAAAGGTGTCCTAAGAAATATTTCGTTATTAGCTAAAACTTGAGATTGAACATTATTTCCTGGCCTTCACAGTGTTTCAATAATCCTATTAGATTTCCTAGTTGTAATTAGCTTGGAATTTTTACTAAGAAGCAGTCTTACCAGACAGGGTGTCTCAAGAGTTAGAGATAGCAGTTAGGCACTTATTATCAGAGCAGTCTCACACAAGACAGAAAAACTCTTTTACTGCCAGAGAGAAGTTAGAAGTTGTAGAGCTTCCCCCACTAATTATTTATGTTACAGCCAAGGAATGCTAGGATACGACCTTCAGCTACTTGCCTCAGACAGACCCTGAGAGTTTACCTTGGGGCTGCCAGAACAACCAAGCCCAAGAAGGAGGACACCACTGCTCCTCCGCCTTGCACTTGGCAGCTTGTTCTCATTGACCTTGATGTAGCCATCTCCTGCCTACGTGACTTCTTTAATTTGCCCTGTTTGCTGTATACCATATAAGCCTGATTTCTATTTTGTACAAATTGCATTCAGAATCTGCACGCCCTTATGCTGTGTCTGTTTGTTATTTCTTCGCCAATGCCTTGTCTACCTGACTAGGACCCTGTTCCTGCCTGGGTTGAGGGAGTCCCAGACTGGCCAGCCCGTGGCACTGTCCTTTGCAGTTCTTCAAGTTATCAGGATCTGAATTAAGCATGTTTCTCAGTTGCCCACCACACCACTGACTGGGCTACCCCATCCATCTTTCCCATACCTGAACCTCACCCATGTTTGTCCAGGATCATGTTTTGAAAAAGCTATGTGAATTGTATATGTAGAAATCACCATTTGATCCTTGGAGTTAAAGAGAAGAACCTGCAATGACCTTTGTTTCCCCTTGTTGATGCTTAGATAACACTAACAGAACAGCTAAGAATCCCTTAGAAGATTCATATAAGGTTACAGAACAGGAATGGAAACCCTTTATAGAGGACCTACTTATTTAGTTTAATCTTTATGACAAGCCAACAAAGTGAAGTTATGATTTGTAACAGTCAGGAATTCCCAGACAAATTCAAGCAATGAGATTATGTATGTATTGGTATGTACTCACTAATAAGTACAGAATACCCAGGATATAATCCACAGAATGAAGAAGGTTAACAAGCTAAAGGGCCCAAGTGAGGATGTGACGCCTCAATCCCACTAGGGAGGGAGAAGAAAGCAATCACAGTGGGTCAGAGAGAGGGAGGGACTTGGATGGGAGAGGGGACAGAGACCAGAAAAGGTGAACATAATCAGGTGTTTGCAGAGGTGTGGGGGACAGAAGTGAAGCCCAGAGGGGCTGTAGTAAGAATGGAAACATGAAACCTCAGAGGTAAGAGGTGGGGGATCCTCTAGAGTACCAGAGACCTGAGAGGTGAGAGATTCTCAGGACTCAGAGGGCGGCACCTCAGATGAAATGTCCAACAGTGAAGAGAAGGAACTTGTAGAGTCCACCTCCAGTAGAAGGACAGGGCATCAGGTGGAGGGATGGATTGCCATCCCACAGTCACGAACACTGACCCAGACTTGTTTCTGTCTAAAAGAACTGCAGGGACAAAATTGGAGAAGAGACTGAGGTCCAGTGACTGACCCAAATTGGGATCCAGCACAAGGGGAGGCATCAAGGCCTGACACTATAACTGATGCTGTGGTGTGCTTAGAGACAGGGGCCTAGAATGGCTGCCCTCCGAGAGGCCCACCAAGACACTGAACAAGTCAGATGCAGATACACCAAACCAATGGGCAGAAGCTAGGGGCCCATGTGGTTGAATTTGGGAAAGGTTGGAAGAAGTTGAGATGGAAGACATCCCTATAGGAAGACCAGCAGACTCAACTAACCTGGACCTCTGAGACTTCTCAGACACTGAGCTACTAACCAGGCAGCATTCACTAGCTGATATGAGGCCCCCAACATATCTACAGCAGAGAACTGCCTGGTCTGGCCTCAGTGAGAGAAGACTCACCTAATCCTCGAGAGAGCTGAGGCTCCATGCAATGGGGAGGTCTGATGGGGCTGCATCTTGGAGATCGAGGAAGGGGAATGGGAAGAGAAACTGTCAGAGGGTGGACCAGGAGGGGGAGAATGACTGGACTGTAAAAAAAAATCAAAGATAATTTTTAAAAAGATTTTACATGTAATATGTGTGTTTATATATAATACAGATGTACAATATATATTACTAATATATATGAAGCAATAATAAAATAGACAGAATCATGTGTGTGTAATGAAAGCTAATTAGAAACCTTACTTCCTTATGCAACCTTGACACTTTTTGTTATATAACTCAATATAAACACATATTTAAAGATTAAAGTATGAACATTTGGGGCAGAACCTAATTGTTCTATTTATACTACCCAACTACTTTGCAATGGGCTATAAAGGTCTTAGATGGCAAGCAACAGAGGGAAATTTTATACACATTTAGAAGAGAAAACCATGAAGAGAATCAGTAATGCAGAAACAATCCATTCTCCAGGGGAAAAAAAAAGAGAATCATTCTCAGAAGGCCTGGCTATGTCAAAGACATCTTCCCTCCCTCAAAATAGTGGGATCCTGGGCAAAAAAGGGGAGAGGGAGGCAGAGGACCTAGAAGACAGGACATCAAAGGCCCTTTTCCCTATTCATTGTCACTCAAATAAAGGCTGCTATCCTGACTGTAAATACTGACCTCACAGTTCACCCATTTCCTTTACTTTCAGGACTGGAGTTGAACCTCAGGTGAGGACCTCTCACATATGAGGCAGACATTCCTCCATGGAGTAGTACCTTCATCTGCTTTTGTGTCACATTTTTATTTTGAGAGAGTCTTGATAAGATATCCAAGCGGGTCTTGAACATGAAATCCTCTTGTCTCAACCTCCTAAGAGTCTGGAATTATAAGCCTATGCTGTCATGGTCATCTACTATAGGAGTCATAACTAGAATGACTATGACATTCTTTTAATATTTAGGTAGAGGGTTTCAAATGAGTATATTACCATCTATCTGTCTGTCTGCTGTCATCTGTCTGTATGTCTGTCTATCTATCTATCTATCTATCTATCTATCTATCTATCTACCTACCTACCTACCTACCTACGTACCTACCTACCTACCTACCTATCTATCTATTGTATTTTGAAAGTACCATTTCTCTGGATACTCTGACACAGCTTTTTTGCCAAAACAGGGATCTAGGTGAGAACTGCATATTGGAATTCAAGGAAAGTGAATGCTTAACTTAAAACATAAAATGAGGGTTTCTTAAATTACTTTAAGATGGGGAGTTGATTCATAAAGTTTATTCTTCAAAAGTTAGAAAACAATCTGTTTAAAGAGAGTATGAAGAAAGTAAGATGTAGATGATGGAAAATGTCTGAGGAAAATGACTTCCCTGGTCTGAGGAGATTATGAGAAAGAGGGAGGAAGAAAAAGATTAGATAATCAGAGAGCCCAGTTTTCTGCCTAGTCTCACTTAGTTTTAGGAAACCCAGAACCAAGGATACTTATGTTTATGGCAAACTTCCCCAAAGGGAAAAGGATGCAAAACAAGGCCATGAGTAAGTGGGTGAAGATGCTATGAGATGGTAGAGGCAAAGCACACACATAATGAAGCAGAGAAAGACCCCTGAACACCTCATCCTCAGTATGTAAGATGCCCAATTCACTGTGAGTGGTGATGAGAAGTGGAGCTGCTAAGGGTAGTGCTGAAACACAGTGCCAGGGGTTTAAAACCCGGGCCGTTTCTGAGAGAACAGGCTCCAGAGACAGCAGTAGCTCAGATTACAAAATAGCAGATGGAGGCTGATTATGTACCAAAATGCACTCGTGAACAAACTAACCAGGCCATGTGATGGACAGTGGGTCTGAAGCTCCACAAACCTCTGACTTACTTCATCATCATGAGAACCCAGTGAACCTCTGTTTCACTCAAATGCCCAGGGAAAGAAGTGGAGGATGAAAAGTGACATTATGTACAGCTTACGAAATTTATCTTACCAATGACAGTGTCAAAGTCTTTAAGAAGAGTCAATGTTCATAGTAGAATGATGTCCACAGAAAAGAGATGAAACACAAATAGTCTCCTAATAATGGCAAATCTAAGTTGTACCTGCCTTCCAGAGATCCAGGAAGAATGTGACAAGTGAAGGGTAGGGAAGCATTTTCTGTGCTCCTCAGTGGTCATTCACGCTAGAATGTTAATTGGTGTCGTATTGTGCTCATAACCACAGTGGCACAGTTCATGAGAATAATGGCCCCATCATGTCCAGAAGACATTATTTTCCAGAAATCCTCCCCAACTTCTGGCATTTACAATTTACAATTTACAATCTACCTTACTATTTTGTGATATTCGTGAGCATTGGTGTGCATGTCATAACAACATCCCATTTAGGACTGATCCCTTCACAGTTGTTTCTTCTCTGCACTTTGACCAGTTTACAGTCTCCATATTAACCTCTGATAAGGACTTATAGCTCCGTTTACCTATGGATTAATAGAGACAGATATTTTGAAGTCATTCTGGTAACTATGTTACTCTAACAAAATATTAGTAGTAGGGTTTATGATTCCCCAGCTATGGGTTCTTGGTGTGGTTTATAGCACCTGTTATAAGTCCCTTCCTGTTAGAAGTGTAGATTAGCTCCATAGCACTTGTGCCACCATTCCACCGATGGACATATCTTGGTGGGCCAGTCACTATTGTGATTATTATACTTCACAGGGTTCACAGATGGGTAAGGATGTTGATAGCTTCTTATCTGCTTGTATAGCACCTGCTGGTGTTATAACATCTAGTCAGCAGGAAGGAAGCCACCCAGTACCATTTCATTTTTACCATATACTGTGACTGAAGTGTGTGGTGTCTTTAGCAATAGGATTTTTGTCGACAAGTTCTAGTGGGCAGTCAAGAGCAGTGGCAGCATCCTGTATTGTTTTGGAGGGCTCTCCACTTGGGACTCACTTGATTAACACTTGACATAGTATATCCCACACTTGGCAGGGGGAGGGGCATTGTTTGTTAATCTGTAGTATTAGAGAGTAACATTATTCCTCTATGTATGATGACTCAAATTAAATTATTTTTAAATAAATCTATACTTTTATAAGTTTATGTAAGAGTAGATTGTTGTATGGCTTTTTCAAACATCCTTGGTGTTAGTTATACCTCCTTTGCCCCTTCCTCCAAACTACCATCCCATTACCCTTTCCACTGAAATCATTAAGTTAACACTGGAGAGATTAATTTTCTTTTAAATTTCATTTAATAAAGAGAATATAGAAACTGCTTTACTTGCCCCTTTAGAAGCACTTTCAAAGTATTAGATTTGCAGAGTAAGTGAACACCTTATGAATATATTTTTTAGGAGTGATATCTTTGTTCAATTTGTTCTCTGTTGGAATATAAACTGAAGAGAACACATACTTTTTTTTTTCAGTGAGCATGCACTTTTTACAGTGACCACAGTATAATCTTGGTCTGATCATTGAGTCAAGGCATCAGGATTTCCAGTTTCTTCTATAATTTTCTTCATTTCTTTTGCACTTGGAGATCCCAGTCTGTGCTATTTGTAGGGACCACTTAGTGCTGACTGCACTTGGTGTGCACCTGTTAAGCTCCACTTCCTGAATGTGCTATCATCTGTGTAGTCTTCGGCTTCAGCCTTCCTCCCTATTAATTGCTTTCTGCTTTTTCTGCAACTGTCCACGTTTCCTGTTGTTCTTTCCTTCCTGCTACTTCTCACTTTGACATCTCTGGGAGTTGATCTTTAAAGTTCATCTGGTTCTATCAGGCTCCACCTTTTACACTAGGTCTTTCAGGCTTTCTGCAGTTTCAACACTTCCTGGCCATTCTGGTGACTGTAATTATTAAGTGCTGAATTCTCCTCTTTCCTTGTTGCTATGACCAAACACCTTGCAAGAAGCAATCTAGGGAGGAAGGGTTTTATTTTGCTTTATGGCTTTGAAAGGATATTAGCTCACCATGGCAGCCAAGGCATGGTGGTAAGAATATGTGGTGGTTGGTCACATTAGGGCATCAGTCACAAATCAAAGAGAGGATGGGAGAAGGACTGGGTTATAAGGACCACTCCAATATACACTTCATTCAGTAAGTCTCTGCCTCCTATGATTCCAGGTCTTCTGAAACAGTTCTACCATCTGGAACCAAGTGCTCATGGGCCTCTGGAGACATTTCAGATCCAAACCAGAGGCCTTATTTTGCTTATGAGTTGGGGGATGTCCCTGAATTTGAGTCTATTGGACTTCTCATTTATGGAAAATATGGAAATTTTACTGCCAAGAGTATCAATAAGATTTAACTAAAATATTTCTCAGAAAAACTTAAAGGAGAATTTTTTTTTAAATTTGAAAAACCATGCTTCTAAATATCTCTAAAGAAACAACAAAAATGCTTATAGTCTCTTTCTTCATGGATATTAGCAAAGGAACTGGATTTACTGGAATTTTCCAGTCATAAGTGAATTCAGAAATAACAATAAAAATTCTTGATAAAACACAGAAAATGAAAATAAGTAAGATTAGTTCTTAGAATGTGCATCCAGGAGAAGATGTGATGGTTAAGACAGTCTTGAACATTCCTGGAACTCTGAACTATTGAACAGAGTGGGTGAGAGGTGCAATGCAAATGGCAGGTTAGTTTATACCCTCCATAGTTAAGATGCTCCCCCAAAGGTCAAGCATTAGTCAAAGATAGCAGTAGCTGGGGAAAGCAAATGTTTCTAGTTCTTCCTTGGCCAGATTCATCATGTAGGGGAAGCTTACCACAGGTCAGGCAAGAATTGTAAGTTTGTGTCAAAATAGTAATATCTCAATTGGATTTTTAACACTTATAAACTCAGTCTCTAGAGGATCTGAATCCTAACCCATAGACATATTTTTGCTTTTTTTGGAGGGGGGGTCAATTGAATAATGGATCCAGAAGGCATATTAAGGATTTAAGAGGTAAAAGCTGTGTTCTCTGAAGCTCATATTTCAAATCAGAGACAGCTCTATGGAAAATATGATGAACTGACCAGGCTTGAAAGCAATGGTAGTTCTAAGTGAGGACTAGGAAGTACAAACAAACAGGTACTCTGAAATGGAAAGGCAACCCAGTATATTCTTGCATGAATTTAATATTGCCTAGACTCTCTCCTTGATAACATGGGATTACCGAATTCACTTAATCTTAAATAAATTCTTCCTAGGAGAAATACTTTCTGCAATTAGATTACACTTTACTCAGTTTTCTTCTGGATCTCAGCTTAGATTTTTTTTCTTTTGAGACAGGGCCTCATTATGTGCAGTTTAGCTTTGAATTCACAATCCTCCTGCCTCAGCCTCCTAAATGCTAGTGTTTCAGGTGTGCACTACCACACCTGGCTTGCCTCAGATTCTTGACTGTAAAACTTACCGGTCAAAAGGAATTTGAAAATAAATTGCTAGACAAATGACAAACTTCTGGAACTTTGCTCTTAGAATCAAGCACAGCAGGTGCCACCAGCTACTAATGAGGCAGAAGGGGGATCATTGTCTCTGTCAAGTGGCCATGTTAAACACTGCTTTATAACAAACCCTAAACATTCAGTGATCATCTTGGATGGATGAGATAAAATCTGCCGAATCACAGAAACCTAGTATCCAGAATTGCTTCCTTCTAGTAATTGGTGTATGATAGGGTCAATTATGAAGGTTAATACCAATTGACAATTTGACAAGATTCAGAATAACCCAGAAAAGGAGCCTCCAGCAGGCCTGTGGAGAATCACCTTGATTGCATTAATTGCAGTGGAAACTCCCCCCACTGTGGGTAGCACCAACCTATTGGTTGGAATCCTTGACTATATAAACAGAAAGAGGAAATTGCACACAAGTCACCCATTACTCTCTGGTTGTGGATTACAGATGCACATAACAACTGTCTTGAATTACCCCTACTTTGACTTTCCCATAAGGAAGGACTACACTCTGGACTGTGAGATAAAATAAACTCCCCTTTCCTTTAATTTGCTTTTGTCAAAGTATTTTAACGTGGCAACAGAAATGAAACTGAGATAGAAGTCTTCGTATAATGCTATTGACTTGAAGAGATGGTAGGTGCCAGGCAAATTAGTTAAAATCTAATCAGAAATTTCCACTCAGTGTCTGGAAATCTGCACATTATGTTAACATAAACTTCATCATGAGAAGCAAATTACTTCTCTTACTTTTTCCTATTGTGTCCCTATAAACTTTAAACATTGTTTGAGCCCAAAGCCTTCCATTAGAGGACTCATTCAGAAAAAATTGTTCTGACTTCTCCTAGCTCCAAACTCCACAGCACCTGATAAAACTGATACCTCGAAAGAGTGAACTGAAAATGTAAACTGAAAATGCACCATCTGGATATTAAATAGTGGACAGAACAGAATTATGATTCACAGTAATCAGAGAACAGGTTTGTCATTAACAGGGTTGTTTCTCATTCTATCAAAGGCACATTATCTTTGCAACAATCATTCTATATACACCAACGATATCCCCACCCTGTATATGGCTGTAAGTAACAAAGCACAATCTCTGGTTTGATCAATAGATTGGCTATGGATCCAGCAGTGGTCATCTTTTACTAGGACATGCTATAAAAACAAAGAATCGTAAACTCTCAGTGGTCCCCAAATAAAATTTTATCTTTCCCTGATACCCATGTGGAGGTGGAGCAGCTGTGAGTGTGCTGAGCTCTGCTTGGGTCTACTTATATGCTGGTTTTTAGCTTCAAATTTAGGTCAAGGCAGAAGCCTCAATTTTCAACTTGCTGTTCTTGTGGAAGAGAGACAGCAACTATGCCACTATCATATGAAGATTTGAAGCTAATAGGCCTAAGTATGTCTGGAACCAGAAGAGAAAGGATTGTTTCCTCCCCAGAACTACCCAGCAGTCACATGCCAATGATCAAGGTTACAGTGATGATCATCCTACAAAAAAGTTTCCATTATAGACGGAGAACAACTTACCTTCTTTCTTTCCATTAAACAAAAATGTCTGTCTCCCAGGAAGGCACCATGAATTCTATGGAGCACTGTTAAGCTCAGGCTCAAAGTCCGGCATCTCATGACAGTCACTCTATTTGATCTAGCTTTTAATATAAAGATCTATGAAAATAAACCCACATACTTGTGGACACTTGATTTTTACAAAGAAGCCAAAAGCATACAATAAAAAATTTAAAGTATCTTCAACAAATGGGGCTGGTCTAAATGGAGGTCTACATGTAGAAGAATGCAAATAGACTCATATTTATTATACTGCATAAAACTCAAGTCCAAGTGGATCAAATACCTCAATACAAAAGAAGATACATTGAATCTAAAAGAAGAGAAATTGGGAAACAACCTTGGACACTTTTGTACAGGAACAGAACACCAGTGGTTCAGGAACAGAACACCAGTGGTTCAGGCTCTAAGGTGAACAATTAATAAATACGACCTCATGAAACTGAAAAGGTTCTGTAAGCCAAAAGACATTGCCGGTAGGACAAACTGACAGCTTACAGATTGGGAAAAGATCGTCACCAACCCTACATATGACAGAGGATTCATATCCAAATATTTAAAGAACTCAATAACTTAGACACAAACAAACCAAATAATCCAATTTAAAAATGTGGTAGAGAGCTAAACAGAGAATTCTCAACAGAGGAATCTCTTACGGTCAAGAAGCACTTAAAGAAACGTTCAATGTCTTTAATCATCAAGGAAATGCAAATCAAAATAACTCTGATATTTTACTTTATATCTATCAGAATGGTTAAGATCAAGAACTTAAAGCAAAACAAAACAAAACAAAAAACGAAATAATCACATGCTGGTGAGGATTTGATCCAAGGGGAGTATTCTTCCATTGCTGGTGGGAGTGTAAACTTGGACAACCACTTTGGCAATCAATTTGGTCATTTCTGAGAAAATTGGGAGTAGTTCTACCTCTAGATTCAGTTATACCACTCCTGGAAATATACCCAAAATATTCTTCACCATCCCACAACACACTTGCTCCACTATGTTCATAGCAGCTTTATTCATAATAGCTAGAAACTGGAAATAACCCAGATGTTCTTCAACTGAAGAATGGATAAAGAAAACGTGGTTCATTTGCACAATGAAATACTACTTAGCTATCAAAACCAAGGACATCATGAAATTTGGAGACAAATTGATGGGCGTAGTATCACCCTGACTGATGTAACCCAGACCCAAAAGGACATGCATGGTATGTACACACTTATAAATGTGTACTAGCCATAAATTACAGAATACCCATGCTACAATCAACATTTCCAAAGAAGCTGAATAACAAAGAAGGTCTTCTCCATTGTGTAAATGTACCACATTTTCTGTATCCTCTGTTGAGGGACATTGGGTTCTTTACAGTTTCTGGCTATTATAAATAAGGCTGCTATGAACATAGTGGAGCATGTGTCCTTATTACATATTGGAGCATCTTCTGGGTATACACCCAGGAGTGGTATTGCTGGTTCTTCAGGTAGTACTATGCCCAATTTTCTAAGGAACCACAACTGACTTCCAGAGTGGATGGATCAGCTTGCAATCCCACCAGCAGTGAAGGAGTGATCCTCTTTCTCCACAACCTCTCCAGCATCTGCTGTCACCTGAATTTTTGATCTTAGCCATTATGACTGGTATGAGGTGGAATCTCAGAGTTCTTTTGATTTCCCTGATGACTAAGGATGCTGAACATTTCTTTAGGAAATTCTCAGCCATTTGGTATTCCTCACTTGAGAATGCTTTGTTTAGCTCTGTACTCTATTTTTTTTT
>JADRCC010133352.1:0-11173 GCA_019843855.1 Hylomyscus alleni
TCTCTCTCTCTCTCTCTCTCTCTCTCTCTCTCTCTCTCTCTGCATGTGTGTGTGTGCATGTGTTGTTCCTCTTTCTATTTTTCTGGTGTGGAATTACTCATTTCTTGTGTTTTCTTGAGTGTTGTTACCTAGCTTGTATTGCTTTCCTTCTAGTACTCTCCATAGGGTTAGATTTATGAACTGATTTTGTTTAAAGTTGGTTTTCTCATGAAATATCTTGTTTTCTCCATCTATGGTAAAGATTTTCTGGGTGTAATAATCTAGACTGGCATCACTCTCTTAGAGACTGTAAGACATCTATCTGTCCAGGCCTTTCTGACTTTTAAAGTCTCTGTTGAGACATCTGGTATATATTCTTGGCCTTTATCCCTTACAACTTTTAACATTCTTTCTTTGTTCTGTACATCTTGTGTTTTTCTTATGAGACAGGAGGGTTTTCTTTTTTGGTTCACTCTCCTTGATGTTCTGTAAGTTTCTTGCATGTTTATAGGCATGTCTTTGTCTAGGTTAGGAATATTTTCTGCTAAGATTTTGTTGAAGATATTTTCTGGGCCTTAGTGTTGGGAGTCTACTCTTTCTTCTATTCCTGTTATTCTTAAATTTGCTCTTTTCATAGTACCCCAAGTTTCCTGGATATTATATGTTAGAAATATTTTAGACTTAGCATTTTCTTTGACTGATGTATCAATTTCTTCTGTGCCTGATATTCTCTCTTCCATTGCTTGTATTCTGTTGGTGATGCTTGTGTCTATTCTCTTCCCTAGGTTTTCCATCTCTAGGATTGCCTGTGTTTATGTTTTCTTTATTGTTTATATTTCCATTTTCAGATCTGAGCAGTTCTACTCATTTCCTTTACATGTTAATTCTATTTTCAAGTATTTCTTTGCATTTATTCATTTCCTCTACCTGTTTGGTTACATTTTCCTGTATTTCTTTAAGAGATTTATTTGTTTCATCTTTAAAGGCATATATCATCTTCATTAAGTTAAATTTCTGATCATTTTCTTGCAATTGAGATGTGTTAAGTTATTCAGGCTTACTGTAGTAGGATAGTCAGGTTCTGGTTGTGCTGTATTGCCCTGGTTTTGTTGGTTGTATTCTTATGCTTGCCTTTAACATAAGATTTTAGCATAGGGCTGATTGACCCTAGTATTGGCTTGTCTGGTAGTCCATGATAGAAACATGCCTAATAGGATTGCAGGTAGAACTGGGTGGTGGTGGTGGCAGCAGACATCCAGGGATGCAAGGAGAGCTAGTAATCTTTATGGGTTATAGGTCACTGGGATTACAGGAATCCCAGTGTATACTGGAAAATGGAGTACAGAGGAGACAAGGCAACTGGGTTTGCTAGTAGAACCCAGAAAGCAGTGCCTCGCTACTTGCGGAGATCACCTGTTATTCCAGGGAGGCAGCAGATCTTCATGGATGCAAGTGGAGCTGTGGCCCAAGAAATGACATACAGATGGAGTAGGGCAGAATTAATGGCTACTGGTTTTGCCCAGAGGGCTTGGCAGGTAGTGAATTGGGGTAGGAGTCCCACCTGGTGGCCCCTGATAGCTCAAGAACTCTGAGATTGCAGATAAAGGTGTAGATAGGAAGATGGACCACAGAGGGGACAAGGCTACTGGGGTTACTGGAGGGACCCAGGAGACATGGACTTGGTGCTTAGGACTAGACCATTTTTAAAAATCTGACATTAATTATGTTATAAATCCTCAGGAAGACTCCTTGAGTCTGTCACTTTTCTACAGTAATATTTTGATTGGCCTAGTCTTGTGCAGATAATCATACCTGCTGTCAAACGTTTAAACTTCATTAAGGTAGAACTTAAACTATAACTTCAGAAATGTTTGGAAGAATTGAGGAGAGCCAATGTGGTTGAGCATACCTACAACCCTAACACTTAAGTGGTAGAAGTTGGAAGATTAGGAGATCAAGGAAAATCTTGATTAGGTTTGGAGTTTAGAGTTAATCTACTCTGTATGAGTCCTTGTTTCAAAAATAAGTAAACAAAATGAAATAAAATAGACAAAAAATAATTAATATTCTAAGCAGAATAACATGCACAAAAGCAAAGAGGCAAAATTTAACCCTAATAGTTTCTGACAGCATAGTATGAAGGTCTGGAGGAGCAGATTTGATTAAGAATCAAGGAGACCTCAATGCAATTTTCTTCCACCTAACTGGTGGTCACCATTGCTTCACCTAGCACCTACACAAAGTGCAGTCTGGCCAGAAATATAAAAAACAAGCTTTATAGATGATACTAGAAGGAATACTTTATTCTGAAAAGAAGACTAAACATATCCAAGAGGATACAAGGAATATTTAATACCAGAAGAGTTAACCCAAAAAGTTCTAAGAAAACAACACTACCACAATAAAAAAAAATCAACAAGAATTAACAGAAGTTATTCAATGACAATTCTCATTATTAACAGTCTCAGTTCCCCAACAAGAACATAAATGAATAGATGAGATTATAAAATTGAATTCACCTCTTTGATGTCCCCAAGAAACATGCGCACCATCAGTAATAGACATTAGTGTAAGATGAAAGGATAGAAAGTATATTTCAAGTCAACAGAGAAACTGCAGGAGCACTATTTACTCTATTTGAGAAAATATAAGTCAAGTGAAAAGTTGTCAAAAAGTGGGAAAAATCATTTCTTATTCATTAAAGGAAATGTCTACTGAAAGAATGTTGCAGTTTTGAACATTTATTTGGCAAACACAGGTGCATTCAGTTTTGTAAAATAAACACTATTAGTTCTAGCAACACAGATTGATTTAACATAGTGATAGTGAGAAACGTCTATGATCCACTCTGACAAGTAGACAAAAACTAAATAGAAAAACTTTGGAGTTAAAGAACATAATACATCAAATAGGTCTAACAGACATTTCTAAGATGTTCTACACAAACACTTAAAAAATACAATTTCTCAGCAGTCCTTGGAACATTCTCAAAACTGGCCACATTTAAGATATGAAGAAAGTCTCAGAAAGGGAAACTGAATTAATTTTATGGTATTATCTGACAAAGAAGGAGTAGAGATAGACATCAACAACAAAAATGCCAGAAAATATACAAACACAAAGAAGCAAACATGCTAAGATACTACCTAATAAAAATAGGGTCAAGGAAAAAATGCACAAAAAATTTAAAATCTTTAGAATTGAATAAAAATGAAAACATAAGTTTACCACAAGTTATGGAACACAGGGAAGTGGGTCCTGAAAAGAAAATATATAGCTCTAAGTGCCTACACTAAAAACATAAAACTGTAGAAATTATACATTAATAACTTAATGCGAACCTCAGGCCTTAGAAAAACAACAACAAATACCATTCAAAACAACAACATCCAAAAAAGCAGACGAACAGATGATCATAGTCGGGATTGAAATTTACATAATGGAAATGAAAACCAACAAAAATACAAAGAATCATTGAACCAAAATTTGATTTCTCTGAAAAGATTAACAAGATTGGCAAATCTTTAGCCAAATACAAACAGAAAAGTCACAAATTAATTCAATTAGCAATGAAAAGTAAAACATTACAACAAACTTTGAGGAAGTTCAAAGATTTATAAGGACATATTTTGAAAATATATACACCACTAAACTGGAAAAATCTTTTAAAAAGTGCCTGAATTTCCTGATACAAATGTCCTACCAAATTTAATAATAAAAATCCAAATCATTTCAATAGACAAATTGTGCACTATGAGAGATGTTTACTTTTAGAACTTGACCATAAGATCCTATTGATGAAGACACCACATACTCGTGTCACTGAACAAAGAGAAACCTAGCTATTACTTACTTGGAAGCTTCATCCCACTGACTAGATCTAATGATTCTAGACAGTGCTATGAAAACTACCAGGGGTGCGGAAAATCAGTCATCAATCTCACCCAACTGTGAACCAAGCACTATTGTTCTACTAAGTAAACCGTGTTAAAATGACACCTAATGACTTACTGCTATTCCCATTCATATGAGTACCTATTAACCTTACCACACAACCTTCTGCTTGAAGTAGTTGTCAGTTAAGATACAAAGCCTCAACTGACCAACATTCAGAGAACAAAAAGCTATCAGGTGTTCAGTCTTATATCAGACAAACAAATCACATCTCTCTCCCCAAGGCTCAGAGATCTTTGAAGAAGAAATTATATAAAGATGGAAAAGGTCGGAATTGGTGGATAACATTAAGAAAAACATTCTCCAGACATAACAGGGCAGTTGCACATATGAACTCACAGCATTTACCAGAACATGTGCAATGCCTGTGAAGACACCAGCCAGATAAAATCCAATCATAAGGAGAGGGAAGGTTGGTGTGAAATCTCAACAGATGAACTAGTGTCATTTGATAGTTTCTGAGAGGAAGAGTCAGTTTAACAACGGGACTCTTGATATGTAGACCACATACCTAGGTAGGTCTTAGTACCAAGACTAGTTGGGAAATACAAACTAGACCCAATAATGAAAGAAAAAGAAGATACTGGCAACTTGGTTGAGAGGGAGTAGTTGAGGAGGAGGGTAAATATCTTATAATTATTGTGGTAGTTTAAATAGCAATACCCCCATTAGGTTCCTGCCTTGTCCCCCAATCCCCTACCAGCAGGAAGGACGACAACAACAACAACAGGATTCTTCTCAATCACACTTTATTAGGAGCACCCTTATTGAAGTGAGAGAAGGACCCCGACCCAAGGGGCAGTCAGCTTTTAAGCTCTAATGTGCGGATGTGTCGATGCCTAATTGGCTAAGCAATGTCTGCCAACATTGCACAATGCCTCATTGGCTCAGCAGTGTCTGCTGATACTGCGTCACCCTTTCCAGGAGGGTACGGTGGAATGGGCAACATATGAGTCAAGCGCATGCGTAGGTGAGCGACGTGCTATGCTTGCGTGGCTGACGTTGGCCGGCGCCTAACAGGTTCTCCCTCATTAGATTTCTGGCCCATAAGCAGTGGCACTATTAGGAGGTATGGCCTTGTTAGAGTAGGTATGGCTTTGTTGGGGGAAGTTTGCCACTATAGAGCAGGATTTAAGGTTATATATGCTCAAGCCGCACTCAGTGTGACTAGTCTTTTTCCATTGTTTGTAGAACAATAATAGAACTCCCAGCTCCTTCTCCACCACCAAGTCTGCCTGCATGCTTCCATGCTTCTCACAATGATGATAATGGACTCTGAAACCGTAAGCCAGTCTCAATTAAATGTTTTCTTTTATTAGAACTGCCTTGGTCTTGGTGTCTCTTCACAACAATAAATTCCTAACTAAGACAAACATATTAAATTTATTTTTAAGGAGGAGGGTAAATATCTTATAATTATTGTGTTTGAATTAAATTTTTGAATAATTAATAAAAATATTGTGCAAAAGGAAACATAGGATGAAAACATAGAGGGGACCAAGTGATTAGCCAAGAGTTTTCATTTTATTCTTTGCTAAATCCTACTTAAAACGATACAGGTACGAAAATAAGTTTTTCCAAATACTAATACATAAGGACCATGATGCTTGTCTGCCCTCAAAGTAGCTGCATTATTCATTTTATTTTTCATATCTTGGCATAGGGCATTGCATTGAACCTAAACTTTTAAGTAATGTAATATTACAGCATTTTCCTCTTTGAGGAAGAGACACCCTGCACACCATGCTCATCTGTGTTTAATCTCATAGCTTTGATTTGTAGTTTACCCCGGTCCAGAAAGTCAGGATCATTATCTCCCTCTCTGCTGCTCGGGCTTGCAGATGTTGAGAGGCAGCAGGATTTTACTTCTCAGTTCCTCCACGTCTTTGCAAAAATCAGTGGAACCACAGCAACCTCCCTCGTGAATATTATTAATGGTGTCATTTTCTTCGTAGTTTTACTACTTATGATGGTTTTTTGTGTTTAGGGATTAAATATTGTAATACACTCTCAACTAACATTTTATACCTTTTTGGCAGAGTGTGGTTTAAGATACACATGCACTAACTTAACCTGACTTATAACTCCCAAGCTGCTTGAAGTTATGACAGATATTCTTAAAATCCCTGTTTCATCACAGTAATGTCTTATGAAGTGTTTCTAGACAAGTTTCTATCCATAGTTTATTTCTTTATATGGGAAGATAGTATTTTCTCATAACATTTTAAAACTCCAAACAACGATAATATGGTAAAGATTTTCAACATCTACTTAAAGCTGTCTCATGCTTATTATTAATGTGTTATAGGTATGAGTTGGGCCCACTCATAGACATCCTTTTCAAACAGTGATGACCTTTTCAATTAAGTCTTGGTTTTATGAATATGAATAAGTGCAGTATACTTGGCATATACCCCTCTGGCAACTTACAGTGACTTGTTTCAAATGACGATTTGCTTGTGATGATTTAGTACATTTCAGAGACGACTGTGTAAGGACTTACACAGCCTCTAACCCTGCAGCTGTTTCTGGCCAGAAAGAGAACAGCTTCAATAATTGCTTATTCTGAGTTCTTTATTTTTAGCTCACAAATACACTCCCCTTCCACTTATTTGAGATTATTATCTAATGTTCTGAAAAATAGCAAATAATGTATGCTTGTAAATTTAGAAAGGGAACTATTCTCTATTTTATGCATCTTTTATTAAAAGGCATAAAACTTTCTGGGTTAGAGCTGATTGAAAGAGCTGGTTTATTGAGAGGTACCTAATGAGCAAATGTTCTTGAGCTAACCAGTCTCCATTTGTTTGCTCCATATTAAAAGAATCTCAACATTTGTAAAACAGATGCTTGGGAACACATTGATTGTTTTACCCCATAATAAGAAATGCTACTCTTTTTGTTTAGATTTTTTCCTAACAAAACAAGATACAGTCAGGTACACCTAGAGGTAGCACTGCCAAGACTTCCAACACAAATGAGGACATAGACACTTTCTTGATTTAGAGCTAAGAAAGAAGATGTACTAGGGTAGAGTAGAAATGTAAATCTTTCCTGTCTTAGGGTTTTACTGCTGTGAACAGACACAATGACCAAGGCAACTCTTGTAGGAACAACATTTACTTGGATTGGCTTACATATTCAGAGGTTCAGTCCATCATCATCAAGGGGGGGAACATGACAGCATCCAGGCAGGAGTGGTCCAGGCTGAGTTGAGAGTTTGCATCTTCATCTGAAGGCTGCTAGCAGAGTACTGCCAGGCAGCTAGGATGAAGGTATTAAAGCCCACACCCACAGTGCCACACCAAATCCAATAAGGCCACACCTACATAAACAGGGTCACACCTTTTAAGAGTACCATTCCCTGGGCTGAGCATATACAAACCTTCACAGTTCTTTAATAGCCTTTCTCTCTATGGTGGTAGTTCCTTGAAGCCTTGTATGAGTTGAGTTTACAGAAATGTGACAGGTACAACTGTCAGATCATTTTGAAAACAATGACTGGTTAAGTAAAGTATACAAGATTACACAGCATTGCTTCTCTTACACAACCTGCTAAATAGTTAACTACCATAGACGATACTTTGAAATTTTAGGATCCTTTGGTTAAAAAAAAATTATTTGACTATCATGTCTAGCTCACAGCCTTTTACCAACAAAGAAAATTTCAAAATTGTTAAATAAATAGCTTGACATCTGATATCTGATGGATGTTCTATCCTGACCTGGAATTAAAGCTTTAAGTATCTACATAAGCATTCATGTAGCACATACAAACTTCTCTAGTAATAAGGCACTTCTTTGGATTTAAGAGAAACCCTTATTGTTTCTGATATGTCATCCATAAAAACTTCACTTCCTCTCCCCACTTTCATTGCATCTCTGGACATCTTTTTGTGTCCACATAAACACACACAGACACACACGCAGAGAAACACACACAGACACATTTTATTGTCAAGTTGGTTCATATATCTAGGGCTTGGTTCAAGGAGTAAACTAAAAGCAGGATGACAATTTGACACACTACAATACTTTGAAAGGTTCTAGATAGAACAAAGAAAAGCTAGCTGCTAGCTAATGTTTTTAGATGATTGGCGCATATTAGAAAAGTGCTAAGTGCTTTAATTAGTTTCACATCCACAGTAACCTTCTTCAGAGTTACAAACATGTTACTTTACAAATAAATGAAACTTCAGGTGTTTGTAGAATTAAGCACACTACAATGCTTTGAAAGATATTAGAGTAAAGAAAAGTTGGCTGTGAATTAATGTTTGTAAATGATATCCACATGTTAGAAAAAATTGTAAACACAGGGTAGAGGAGTTAATTATAGCTTTTACTCTGCTGTTTGTGTGGAAGTCCACATTCTTTTATGGGCTAATTATTTTCCCTTCCTTGTTTCAAGAAATTAGCAATACATAACAAAAGGTACATTCATGTTGTTGACTGATTTATGCTAGCAAGAATGTCATTCTTTCATAATAATCATAAAAATTTAAGGACAGTGTTGTTGAAAAATAATCCAATTTAGCTCTGGAATCTTGATCTGCTTGAAGAATAAAACATTTTCAGTTAATACCTTAAACCCATAATGTTAAAACTGTTTAAAATATATAAATGTTTAACATGCTTAAACTGTTTATTTAAGGGTAGCACAAGCATCATCCTATACTTAGAAATATATGTGTTTCTGGGTCACCTAATTACCTCTTTAAATCCCAAAATTTCAGTCTGGTATTCTAATGTATCTTATCAAATACATCTAGATACTTAATGACAAATGGGAGATATTTATTTTGTACTGCATATTAATGTCAGTTTTAGGACCTGATATGAATGACCCTCCAGCTACCTTTTAAATAATGTCCCAAGTTATTCCTCCAATATCCCAAATGATTGTTAAATATTGTTAAATATTACACAGAACATCCTGGCAAAACCATGGGCTACCTCTCATGCTTGTTTTTTACAGTTGTGTCCATTGTCATTTATGAAATGAACTCTGTCACATGATTTGTTAAATTAGTAGGCATCAATTTTTTTATTTAATTTTTACATCACAAACATGGCTCCCAATCCCAGTCCTCCCTCACAGAATCCCCCCCCTCCCCTCCCCAATTCTCCTCTCCCCTACTCTGGTACATCAAGTTTCTTCAGATTTAGGCACATCCTCTCTCACTGAGGCCAGACGAGTCAGCCCTATTGGGGAATGGATACCATAGTCTGGCTACAGCTTTAGAGATAGTCTTTGCTCTAGTGTTTGGGAACCCTCATGGAGACTGAGTTGTACTTCTGCTACATATGTTCCAGGATATGGTTCAGTCTTTGAGAGCTTCCAGTGGTCCTGGTTAGTTGACACTGTTGATGGAATTCTCATCCCTTCTAAGGCCTTCAATCCTTCCTCCCACTCTTCTGTAAGAGTCTCTGACCTCCATCCAATGTCTGGTCATGGGTATCTGCATCTGTTTCAGTCAGTTGCTGGGTAGAGTCTCTCAGAGGATAGTTATGCTAGGCTCCTGTCTGCAAGCATAAAAGGGTATCATTGATAGTATTAGGGATTGGTGCTTGCACAACAGATGGGTCTCAAGTTGAGTCAGTTATTGGTTGGCCATTCTATCAGGCTCTGCTCCATCTTTTTCCCTACATTTCTTTTAGACTGGAAAAATTTTGAGTCAAAAGTTTTGTGGGTGGGTTGGTGTCATTTTTCCTTCCACTGGGCTTTCTGCCTGGTTACAGGAGATGGCCTCTTCAGTTCCATGTCCCCATGGTTCGGAATCTCAGCTAAGGGCACCCACATTCACTCCCAAAAGCCTCCCCTGTCCTAGGTCTCTGGGACATACTAGAGATTCCTCCCAACCCCAACTACCAGCAGCTGTATATTTTTATTCATTCTCCTGGCCCTCTGGGTCTCCTGTCCCTCCAAACACCTGATCCTCCATTCCCTCTTCCCATCCAGTTCCCTCCTTTACTCTGGCTCCTGTGACTACTTCGTTCCTACTTCTAAGTGAGATTCAAGTGTCCTCACTTGAGCCTCCCTACTTGTTTGGGGGTCTCTGGTGTATAACATGGGTATTCTATACTTTACAAATAGTGTCAGTGAGTATATATCATGCATGACCTTTTGTGTCTAAGTTATGTCACTCAGAATGGTATTTTCTTGCTCCATCTATTTGCCTGCAAAATTCATGGTGTCCTCTATTTTAAAGCTGAATAGTATTCCATTCTGTAAATGAACATTTTCTGTATCTATTCTTTGGTTGGGGGACATCTAGGTTGTTTCTAGTTTCTGGCTATTACAAATAAAGCTACTATGAACATAGTAGAACCTTTGTTCTTGTGGTATGGTAGAATGTCTTCCAAGTATATACCTAGGAAAATATAGCTGGGTCTTCAAGTAGAACTATTTCCAATTTTCTGAGAAGCCAGAAAGCATCATATTTTTTTAACACAGTCTAAAAATTACTTATATTCTATTAAGGTTGTTGAAATTTAAGATATGATGAAAGAAATTTCATGATTAAATAAAAGTATCTAAATCTATAGAAACTTCTAAAAGTTATCAAAAAAAGGTGTTCTATGAAGTGTATATCAAAATGTCTTGATTTAGGAAAACAGTTCACACAATTATCTTAAAAATAGTAAGAATCTTTACAATCCACAGAACTAATGTACATATGAACTTCCATAGACTGTGACAACATGCATAGAGCCTACACAGGCTCCTGAGCTGAATGGAAGAAGTAAACATTATCTCCCATACCTAAACAAGCAAATTTCTCCAACTGATCACAAAAGTCACAAGGGAAAACTTCATTTTCTCTATTGGAGTCTCACTGGATATCCAAACTACACTTAAGAGATGCTCCATGGCTACCAGTTGATGGCCAACATGAAATAAACTCAATGGTAGTTTTGTGGATTTTTTTTTAATCTCATGTTTCTTTGGGATTTTTTTCCCTCAATGGTCATTTGCTTGTACATTATGGGTTCTAAATTTGTGTCTGTCTGTGCGTCTTTGTTTAATGGGTTTTGGTGTGTGTATGTGTGTGTTTTTCTAATGCTTTTTAGCTTTTCAAGAAATTTGTTGGCCTAGCAGTGGTGGTGCACGCCTTTAATTCCAGCACTTAGGAGACAGGTGCAGGTGGATTTCTGAATTCGAGGCCAGCCTTGTCTACAGAGTGAGTTCCAGGACAGCCAGGGCTACACAGAGAAACCCTGTCTCGAAAAACAAAAAAAA
>JADRCC010133354.1:0-11303 GCA_019843855.1 Hylomyscus alleni
AAAAAAATCAGGGTCCTCATTAAATATAGATTTTTAATTAAATCCTTCTAATTCCCAGTACCATGCTTGATAAGTAATGGTGTAACTTCCTTCACAAAAAGGAGAACTGCACAAATTGTCATTTTGACTCTGGACATACATTTATCTAGTTTGTGGTCTGCCTCTGACCTGTGCATCTCCTCTTTAGTGACCATTTTTATTTGAAAAGTTAATTTAAGGACTCTCATGATAGCCTGGTCATTACAAAGTCTTATCTTGGTTTGCTTCATAGTTGGTTGATTCTCCTAGAGGACTAGGGACTAAACCTAAGGGACACAATTAGAATTTTACCTAATGGCTGAAGACCATGGGTGGACCACAGTCTGAACAATGTATTCTTGATGGCCTTTAACTTCTGATGGTACATATTAAAACTGTAGCTGGTTTTCATATTGAAAGTTGTCTTTGGAAGTTAAGGAAGAAGGAAAACTAGTAGTTATGAAACATCTTGAAGAGTGTTGAAGACCAAGGTTTGTGTTCAGGAAAAGGTTTTGTGAGTCTTCATAACTCCAACGTCAGTACAGTCCTGTCCAACATTTCTACCTCAAGAAACTTGGGGAAAATCCACACCAGCTTTCAACAAAGCTTTAAGGAAGTCGATGATAGAAATGTGAGGCAGAGAGAATGAGTGAAGGATAGAGGCAGGACAGTTGTACTGGAGAAGTTCATGTAAATGTTAAAAGTCCTGGACCAGGATGCATTACAAGTTTGATATATAGTGGAAATATATGGAAATCTCATTTTTCTTCTCACTTCAGTATCACAGTGGGAATCCAGAGCTGAAGGATGTTGATTATATTGGAGAGAACCTGTTAATGAAGTCAGAGAGTAGCAGAAGAAAGCTAGAAGAGGTAAATAAAAATTAAAGGTCTGTACATGTATAGATCAGTGCGTGTGTGTGTTTGTGTTTGTGCGTGTGTCTGTGTATACATATGTATATGCATGTGTGCAGTGTCAATATACTGCCAAAATCCCATCTGAATGAAAATAATAATATTAATATTTGTGTTTCTCTTGAAATACAAAAGGTCAGAAAATTACTAAGTGCCCTTGAGAAACTGTTTTTAAATGAGGAGAGGTAGAACACATATGTATAAAAGACAAAAAGAAAATAATGATCGGGAAATGATTAAGTTCATATGACATAAATATGTAAAAATAACCCAGTTGCAAAAATGAGTCATTGGTCATTGAGTTAACATAGCTTCCCAAACCTTACACAATATTTACATTTCTACTGATTATCAAACATAAATTTATGGTAAAACATTTTCAAAATCCCCATACTTGAGTTATAGAAAATGGAGAAATCAGACTAGTACTGGCCTGTCTTTATCCTTACTATCTAGATTTAATAGTTTTAGAAGGTATCCTGTTTGCTTTTTGACAAGAATGGTAACCAAGAAGGTATCAATCACACCTAGAAGAGGGCTTCATGACCACTTTGATCATGTGGATTGATATAATGGTGGCATGAGTGTCACATGAGTAACTGTTTGATAGAATCCAGTTTCTGATCCAATTTATGTCATATTCCATAATATGAAAACCGTATTGCATCATTATTTGACAAGAACTGTGACTATACAGAATATAGGACTTAGAAAAGAAACTATTAACATTAGTTTACTTAATGGGAATAGTATTAAACGACATATTATGACTTATAAACAAAGATTAAGGCATCTAGGATACTTCCATTTGCAGTATATAGGGATTAGTCCAGTTTCCTGAATGACTAAGAGACAGAAAATAAGAAACAATTAAATGTTTCTTTAGGCCTAAATGAAACATTTACTATACTTCCTCCACAAAAGTCTCAGTGATCATGTCAGAATAGATGGCAGAAAGAGTTTAAGAACCTTACAATATGGATAACTACAAGAAAATATTGTCTACTGAATACAGTGGGACAGTGTCACAAGTGATATCATGCTGTTTCAAACAGCATCCATTAAGAAAATGTTCAAACCCACAACACAGCAAATTCAGTACTGTGAGGGGAGTTGGGAACACTACTCTACACAAGGCCATGGAGCACTAGCCTCCATGGTGGTTGTTGGCTGTTGGTAAAGGTTAAGAGAGTTTTCTGTAAGACTGAAAAATCCACCATACTCTATTGGGAAAACCACAAATATCAATTTGTGCTATTTGGGTAGCACAAATTGATATTAATGGGTTAAAAAATAGAGTCACAAGATTGAAAAGGTAGGGAAAGGGAGCTGGGTCTGAGAAGAACTGGAAGATGCAGTAGTATATAATCAAGCCTGTAGGAAACACTACAAGAACTAACAATGAATTGAACAGCTCATCTTTCTTGCTTTCTGTTAGCAATGCAGTATCTACCGCTCACCAAAATGTGATATACATTCCATGAGACAAACACATGAGTAAAGGGACAATGTAAGCAACACAAGTATGTCACAACTCAGGTGAGAACTACACTGAGATTAGACCGGAACAATTCAGTCCTCAGTGCAAATGTGGTAATAGTTCAATTGGTAAACATATGCTATGGATTATTTAAGAAAAAAATAGAGGAATTAACAAATTAAAGTTTATAATAAGAATAAGTATTTGTTGATGTGTTTAAGATCTGGCAATGCTGCCAAAACTTAAAAAAACATGAGTAAAGACCTCCTAAACTATATTTTAGAAACCCAGATCAAATATGAGACTCAAGAAAATATATCAAACCTCTTTGACTAATATAATTTTTCTAAAGTTAATATATATTTTTATTATGTTTTGTCTATGGTAAATCTTAAACAATCAAATTGCTTATATTTCCCTATTTTTAATCCCTGATATTTACTTTTATAATATTTTTGGGCTTTGATATATTATTTTAATTGCTTTGATTTTTCAATTAACATTTATATTTATTTGACACATGGGTATCACAATACATGTGTTTTCTCTCTGTAGTGCAAGGATTAGAACTTAACACAGTTGAGAACACTTTTATATGCTGAGTCATCTTTCTAACTCCAATTTCTGAATTTGATTGCAAGCTTTTCTGTTGCTTTTAAAATAATTAACACATCCTTTGCTATAGTAACCATGCTATATTTTACATGCCCAGAATTTGGTTATCTTATAGCTGTGAATTTGTATAATTGGACTAGAATCCAGTCTTTCCCACCAACCTCTGCTGCTTATTATCAACATTTGAGCCTTTGATTTTTATATGATTTTAGTTTTTATTGAAGATAGATATTTGTGACACAATTTATTTTGATTATGGTTTCCCTTCACTTATCTCTTCCTCACTCACCCAAATCCACATCCTTGAAATATAAATGGCTAGTAACATTTTAATATTTTAGTGATCAGAAAAATGTAAATCCAAATTACTTTGGGACTTCATCCTACACCAGCAATAAGAACAATAACAAAAATAGCAATGCCAACTCATGCCTGTGAAGACTCAGAATTAGGAGAGAACTCATCAATTTCTTGTAGGAGTGCAAATTTGTGCAGGCACTATGGATTTCAGTTCCTGAGGAACGTAAAAATGGATCAACCTCAAGATCTGACTTTACCATTTTTGCCATTTATACACAGGAATCTGTATCTTTCTACACAGACTCTTGGTCATCATGTTCATTGATGATCTCTTCATAAAATTCAGAAATTCAAGCCAGTCTAGAAGTCTATCTATAGATGAAGGGATGTAAAACAATGTGGTGCATTTACAAATGGAATATTACTCAGCTGTTAAAAAATCATGAAATTTTCGTGTAAATGGGTTGAGCTAAAATAAAATGTATCATGAGTAAGGTACCCCAGACCACCAAAGATATAGCTATTTATTTGCTTATAAGCTTTTAAGTCTTAAAATGAATGAATGAAAGCTTTTAAGTCTTAAATAATCAGGCTACAATCCATATAAATACAGGGATCATAGAGAACAGGAGATCTGGAGGGAGGGAAGAATATCCCAAGGGAGGAAAATTGGGATATGTAGTTACAGATAGAGGAAGGCTAGAACAGTAGATTTAAACAAAGAGATGAGGGAAAGAGTATAGGAATATAAGGATGAGTAGGTAAATAAGGACCATTGAGAGATCATATTAAAAATTTAATATAGTAGACGCTTCTTAAAATGTATACATATATGAAAAAATCTTAAATGGAATCACCAAATAATAGGAGAAACAAAAACCAACCTGACATCTCTTGCCACCATATGAAATCTCTTGTGCTATTGTGAAGACTATTAACCAACAGTTGCTTTATACCAACTGATAGGTCCTATTTGAAGAGAACATGTTCATAGTTCGCTCAACATGGAAAAGTTAGGATGTTGCCTCCTTAAAGCCTTCACCATTATTGACTACTGTTCATAATGCTGGAAGGTACTCTGCACACTAACACAGGAAAAAGGTCATCACCAACCCAGCCACAAAACCTTTCCTCTAAAATGAATACTGCCTTGCACAATTTGCTGTTATAATAGTGACACAAAAATTATAGGAGTAACTAACCACTATATTATTGGATTAAGTCCCACTTTGTGAGAGGAGACTCATGCCTGATACTACTTTGGAGGCCAGGAATCTGGGACTTGATAGGACATGGAGCTGTGGGAAAATCAAGTACTGCCATACAACTGAAAAACAAAATGTCTCCTAATGACATTCTGGAATACTCTTGGATCAATGTATTTATTGCTTGGCCAGCACCATATAAGCTTCCTTCCCTAGTAGATGTGAACATACATACATGACCACACAACTGGAGAGTAACCAGAGTGTAAGAAACTTTGAGATGATTACATCAAATCTCTCTTTAGAATTCAAGAAACCCTGCAGAAGAGGAAGCACAAAGATTGTTAGAGCCAGATAGGGTGGAAGACACTGAGGAAACAAGACCCTTTGGATACAACATGGCTGATATACATATGAACCCACAGAGTCGGTGGCAGTATGCAGAGGGCCAGCACAGGTCTAAGGAGGATGAGGTCCCTGAGTGAAGAGGTGAGCTGCACAAAAGATCCCATCCCTAACCCAGAAGCTAACTCCAATTCACAACTGATCACATAGGAATTTATTTATTTATTATTTTTATTTATTATTATTATTTTTTGAGACAGTTTCTCTGTATAGCCTTGGCTATCCTGGAACTCACTCTGTAGACCAGGCTGGCCTCAAACTCAGAAATCTGCCTGCCTCTGCCTCCCAAGTGCTGGGATTAAAGGTGTGCACCACCACTGCCCAGCAGAAAAAAAATATTTTTTATTCAATTAGTCTCATTGAGTATACAAATCACACTTTATGGTAGACCCTAGTAATACAATGGTTTCATACGGGTGTTTTGTTACTGCCTTAGGCTTTCCATTATTGTGAAAAGATACCATGACCACAGAAACTCTTTTTTTTTTTTTAATTAGATATTTTCTTTATTTACACTTCAAATGTTATCCCCTTTCCTGGTTTCCCTCCGAAAACCCCCTATCCCCTCCCTCCTCCCCCTGCTCACCAACCCACCTACTCCTGTTTCCTGGTCCTGGCATTCTCCTATACTGGGGCATCAAACCTTCACAGGACTGACCAAGGGCCTCTCCTCCCATTGTTGACCGACGAGGCCGTCCTCTGCTACATATACAGCTGGAGTTATGGATCCCTCCATGTGTACTCTATGGTTTGGTGGTTTAATCCCTGGGAGCTCTGGGCGTACTGGTTGGTTCGTATTGTTGTTCCTTCTATGGGGCTTATAAAGGACAACATTTACTTGGGGTTGGGACTGGCATATAGCTTCTGAGGATCAGTCTATTATCATCATGGCAGGAAGCATGGCAGTACACAGGCAGGCATGGTGCTGGAGGATCGTAGAGTTCTACATCTTGTTCTGAAGGCAAATGGGACAAGACTGACTTCCTCAGGCAGCTAGGAGGAAGCTTTCAAAGCCCACCCCCACAACGACACACTTCTTCCAACAAGTCCACACCTCCAAATAATGCAAAGCATATTCAAATACCATAGTTACCTATTATGTTTTATGATTATGCGTATTTATGGACTTTCTACATATACACAAGTGTCTATGTCTTTGTATTGTATATTTTGCTTTAGCCATTTTTCCTGTTTATTTGTTTGTTTTTCCTATTAACTTTTTTTATTGTGTATTTGTTATTTTTGAGTAGTCCTGTGTATATATGAGAACTTGTAATGCTGGTGTTTCTATGCCTTGCACTTCGCTGAACTCTCAAGAATTCCAGATTCATGAATGCTATTAGAAATGGTAGAGTTTTCTAAAATGTTAGAAGATTTCATGTTTATTTCATTATCATTTTCAAATTCCTCATTTGAACAACATGTGTATTGTACGAAGTACCTTCGTCATTATATTGTAAAATTCTGTTTTGTATCACAAGAAATTGAATTAATATGTATGAAGTAAACTTCATTTAGTGAAATCTGACAAGACTGATAACATGTTATTTCTTAAAATTATGGCAAATTGATATAAACATACCGATTGCATTACAATTAATTATAAAGTGCATAACACAAAGTACTAAATTAAGAAAAATAAATTAATTTAAATTATTGGCTGCAATAGAATTAATGAAATCATAGTCAATTCAAGGAGGCCCATTTACATTTAAATTGTTGAAAGCTAAAGAATAATATTTCAAAGAATTCAGCATAGTGTTCATTTACATAGATTTTATAAATGCCTCTATGCAAATATGTATTTCATTTGTTAATGAGTTATTTCTTGGATATGACATTTACAGCAAAAAATGGAAGCCCTCTCCTTTGATTAAAGTAATGTTTTGAATAAATTTACCTAGGAATTCATTGACAACATGACATTCATTTATAGATGAACAAGATATGCATATCCATTATGCTCTCAGAAAACTAAGAGACTAGTTCACTAAAACTTTAAAACCCTTGTTTATACCAGTGAGAAAACAAGCACAAATATTTAAACAAAATTAATCACAGTCAGAGATGTGAATATTTAATTTCCATAGATGTTAGCGGTCAGCATTCTTTCTTGGCTTAGAAACCAAATGGCATTCTTAATCCAAAAGAGGCAAATGAGCAAGCATGGTTCAGGCAGGGTTATTCTATTAAATGTCCATCCTAAAAAACTACTGTTTTTCTGTATTAACTCTCAAGCAATGGAAATAGTGTTAGGAATATCAAATCATGTTTTCTTTAAGAATAATGTTATATTACATAGTGAGGACTTCATAAACTTTACACACTTTGCCTTATTTAACTGGGCTATTAATGGAACACTCAGAACCAGATGTTAAATTACATTTGCTCTTTGCCACTGGCAATAAATATTTAAATCACGAAAAGGCAATTGTGAGAAATGTGGAAAATTCAATCAAGAAATTTATAGTGAGGTTTTATATGCTCTAGTATTCAACTCAGGACAGGAATGGTTGCAATTCTGTTAGAACTCGTGTCCAGCTTCACTTTCTTCATAAATCAGTAAGGGGAGATGCTTATAATGGAGTAATCAGGGAATAAAAACACTAAAGACATTATTTTTCCTATACTATTTTACTGAACAAAAGATATCTATTAAATATTCACTTTCTTAGAAACATAACTTAGCTGTCTAAACTTCAGCTTGACCGGTTAAACTCTGGTGTGGAAAGACAAGCTGTGGCCATAATGACTGAAGTTATTAAGGAGTGAATGACCCAGAGGTGAAATGTCCCCAGGGAATTTTTAAAGCTCAAATCTAATAACTCATGCAAGCAATGACTTCAAAGATGACTAATAAAGATCTTACCAGTTTTGAGTTCAACTCATACTGACTCTATCTTTTATATATTGAGAAAACCATTGTCTTTAACAAATTTCAGATATGCTTAGTCATCACTGTAGTTAGAAAGTACTTACTAAAATCTCTAAAATTAACTAAACCAAAGCAATAGGCCAATATAATATTTGATACATCATCTTAGCTGTCTCAATTCAAATGGAATTTTCATTACTTTAAATCATAAGAAAGTGTACATGTATATGCAGAATTGACTAGAAAAAAACCCAAAAGATGTCTATGTCATTGGAAGAAATTTTACTGCTTAAAACATATCATATGATTGATTGTATATCACAGAAAGCATAGTACGGATGAAATAGAAAGAAAGCATACAAAAATATACAGTTTTATTTATAGTGTTTGAAAACACATTAAACACATTTAAACATTTGTGTTTGTGCACATGGGGACACACACAAATATGTGCACTATGTATTATTGGAGTCCTGCAGCAATTAAAGACACTGATTGACTGGCACAAGCTGGCTTAGGAGAAAACTCTGGTCTACTACTGACATATGTTGAGTGAAAAACTCAAATTATTTTAAATAATGGAGGATGAAAATGAATCTCATATATATATAGATCTCATATATATATGTGTGTGTGTGTGTGTGTGTGTGTGTGTAATATATATTCAAAGATAAGAATATATTTGCTTCCAATGCTATCAAAATTACAAGTGTTTTTAATTCTCAAGATTAAAATCTGAGTTAGCATTTTTTCAAAAATATCCTTACCTTCCATGCAGACATTAATTTTTGCTTTTACTAGAAAGTATATTAACTACATAATTATTAAAGTCATTCTTTATGATTATGTTATTTGAAGAACAAATTTGGTATATTAGTTATGATCTCAGAATAGGAATTTAATAGTCACTGAATGAATTAACAAATAACTGATCCAATCACAGTTTGGATCCTATTTTCTGACATAGATAGTCCATTCTAGATTCCATTATTTTCTTCAAAGCATCTCTAACCAGTTAACCATCTATTTTTTTTTTTTGTCTAATAACAATTATAGAACATTTTTCATTGCCTTTCTAACTTCCAGTCCATTGATTGATGGAACATTTGAGGGATCTGTTTCCAATAATGATCGAAACGTGACATATGCTTTGGACAACGGGACCCAAATAATCAGTGCCTACTATATCTAAGAATCACTCATCCCTATAATATGAAAAGGGAAGGTAGGAGGATCCTGGAATGGTGACCACCTTGGGCTATAATGGCAACTTTCACTGAAGAATAAGACTTTAGGGCGGTGGTGGCGCACGCCTTTAATCCCAGCACTTGGGAGGCAGAGGCAGGTGGATTTCTGGGTTCTAGGCCAGCCTGGTCTACAGAGTGAGTTCCAGGACAGCCAGGACTACACAGAGAAACCCTGTCTCAAAAAAAAAAAAACAACAAAAAAAAAAAAACAAAAAAAAAACAAAAAAGACTTTATCTTAAAAAAAAAAGAAAAGCTTTAACAGCATTATAGCTCCTGGTACATCTTTCTTCTCTTCTCTCAGCCAAATGAATAGTAGTGGCAAGTGAGATCTGGACTTTTGCTACAGTTCTGAAAACAGAAGACATTCATCATTAAAGAGCAACTTTATTGTTTTTCCTTATGAATTCCTTCAATTTTGTTACAATACCAACAGTAGCTAACAAAAATCTTTAAATAATGTGATATCCTGTATCAATCCCCTATTCATTATCTGTAAGTCTCACTGCAGGGTAGTTATGCTTTCAACACCAAGTTCAACACTGTGACATTTCCACAACATTAGTGTGTAAGCTGGGGTGGTTTTCTGCCTATCCCTCTCTGCAGACGCTCATTTGGCTCTGCCACAGTGAACATCAGCCTCCCTGGCACTGTTTGCATCTCTATAACCTTCACAAATACATATATATTCTCCTTTCTCCAGTCCTTTTTCTTTCTTTCTTTCTTTTTTTAAACAAATAACTAAGATGTTTATTAACAGAAAAACAAGGAAGAATAAAAATAATCAAATAAGCATTTAAATAAAATCTGCATATATTGAGATGAGAAATTGTACCTGTTATACTAAATGTGCATAGATTAATAAAAAATAAAAGGCATCACACTGGATGGATGAAGCACACAATATAGTCTTTTTTATTATTATTGTTAATCAGTTTATTCATTTACATTTCAAATGATATTCCCCTTCCCAGTTATCCCTCCACAATTCCCTTTCCCTATTCCCCCTCCCCTTTGCCTCTATGAGGGTGCTCTTCTACCCACTCACTCACTCCTGCCTTACCATCCCCCTACGCTGGGGCATAAAACTTCCACAGGACCAAGGGCTGCCCCTCACACTTATGTCAGGGGCCACCCTCTGCTACATATGTATCTAGAGTTCTTGCTTTCTCCATGTGTACTCTTTGGTGGTTTAGTCTCTGGGAGCTCTGGGGGTGGGGAATCCAGTTAGTTGGTATTGTTCTTACGGGGTTGCAATCCCCTTCAGCTCCTTAAATCCTTCCCCTAGCTTGTCCATTGGGGTCCCTGAGCCCACTCCGATGGTTGTCTGTGAGTATCTGCATCTGTATTGGTCAGATGCTGATAGAACCTCTCAGGGAACAGCCATATTTCTTGGATTCCACGGCCCTCACCTCTCAACACCTAGTCATTCCACTTTCCCTTTCTTGCACCCATTCTTTGTAGAAAAGCTACTCTTTGTCACAGTGAACATCAACCAGCACATTCATAGCAAGCTGATGTTAAGGGTTCAAACTGGAAATATAGCATAGGAAAATTATAACATTGCAAGCAATAGGGAACTCAGCAGTTAAGGTCAAATTATATAAGCACTCCTACTCCTAAAGCTTATGTATTATGCAATTTACTCTCTGACATTCAAAAGAAACCATAACCACAAAGCAGTAAGCAACTACTCTGAAACAGAAAGGTCATCCATCTCCTTCTGGCTTTTCTGAAGCTCTCCCAGCATCTGTTTGATGCTCTTGCCTTTGTACTCCTTTATTCATTCTGGAAGCACTGGTTAGTTCTTTGCCTTATGTCTCTATAATGCAATTTATAAGAAGGGAGGAGAAAGAGTTGGATTATAAGAGCTTGATTATAAAATGTATATGTGGAGTAGATAATTCTTCATAGAGGACTCATTTTAGCATTCTTTTCTAAAGATGGTTAGTCATTACGCATCTCTGCAAAATAGCTTGGCCGTTGCTTAGAGTCAACAGATAATTCACAGTAAATTATGTACTTTTTAATACAAAGTAGAATAATTACCATTAATTTCTAAATCATCCTTTCACTAAAATTAGCATTTCTCTCTTAGCACATGCCTTCCTCACACTCACCCTTGCTTTTCCTCTTGTTAAACTCCCTACATCTGCACTCACTGTATCAATATTTCCTCTATTGTTTAATCACTTGTGTGTGTGTGTGCGTGCATGTGTTTGTGTGTGTGTGTGTGTGTGTGTGTG
>JADRCC010133368.1:0-12479 GCA_019843855.1 Hylomyscus alleni
AAAAAAAAAAAAAAAAAAAACCACTAACATCTGTGTTGGGAAATAGACCTAAACATTTGAGATCTATAATTCACAGAGAAATTGAGATGCTTCAAGGGATTCCCAGATATGAATTGGTACTCAGGTGTGTTTCAGCACTGAAAGCACTTGGGTGGTTAGTAGATTTGCCCCCATATAATTTATCATACAAACCTGCATTGCTTAGAATTAATGGGGACATGCGAATCATTCAGGAAAATAGTCAATGCTAAATGTATTAGCCTACCTAGAGTGATTTCCCCTAACAAATTACACCACAAGTTTTTGCAAAAGTAGGAGGCTGGCATAATGAGTTTTATTTTAACAAACAGAGCCACAGGGTCTTTTAAAAAGTACTCATGAGGAGTTTCGAGTTAGTTTTGTATACAGTCTCTTCTTCTGCAAGTCCATTTGAATGAACTAGGCCAAGCAGACTGACTTGACCAAATCTGGACAGTGAAATTATGCATGCTGAATTCTAAGTTTTAACTTTTAATTTTGTATATTTTATTTCATTCAATACTGTGAAACATTTAACATATGTATGATTAGAATACATATGTAGGCCGGGCGGTGGTGGCGCACGTGGGAGGCAGAGGCAGGTGGATTTCTGAGTTCCAGGCCAGCCTGGTCTAGAGAGTGAGTTCCAGGACAACCAGGGCTACACAGAGAAACCCTGTCTCAAAAAACAAAAAACAAAAAACAAACAAAAAAAAAGAATAAATATGTAATGATACACCGTGATTTTTTTTTTGTTTGTTTAAAATCTTCTTTAATAATATAAAACAGACTTGGCTGCTTGTCTTTAATATTCCTTGGGATCAATGAATAGACCTACAATGTAAATACAGAGTAAAAGATGCTAAACATTACTTTCTTAAATTACTTGAGAGTTTTGACAAAATGTAACATTTTTTAAATTCATTATGAAATAACAATGCTAGGCATATATGTTACTCATTAAACTTGATTTGATTGATCATATCAGTAATTATGCTTAAGGAACAGATAATGTATAACAGATATTCTTTCCATATGTTACAGATATGGACATTCAAGTGTGATAGTTACAAATTAAAGATGAATTCATGCTCCTGTGATACATCTCCAAACCCCATTTTTAAGAATATTCCAAACAAGACTGTACCTAAACTCAGACATTCCATATGAGAAAATGGCCCTGAGTTCTGGGACAGGTTGCTCATACTTAAATACAACTGATATTTAACACTATTAGCCAAAGAATTGATATTAATAGATTGGTTTTAATAGATCCCTTAAAAATAAAACTATGCTAAACTAAACTAAACTATAAACTAAACTAAACAACTAAACTATACTAAACTATACTAAACTAAACTAAACTGAACTGAACTGAACTGAACTAAACTAAACTAAACTAAACTAAACTATACTAAACTAAACTAAACTGAACTAAACAAACAGTGGGGAGCAGGTATGCTACCGTTATGTAGGAATCTAAACTGTAGACTTAGTTGTGAGCATGTGGCACCAGGAAACAGGAACCACGGGTAGACTTTTAAGAATTCTAAAACAGGAAAACATACATATGCCAGGGTGTAGCCAAGGTAAAGACTGAACGTCTTGTATCTAAAGTGAATGAAAGTATATGTTTAAACTACAAGGTTTTTATTTGCCAGAGAATCTGTTTCAAAATAACAGTTTGGCCTCTGATTATTCATAGGTTTTATAAATCGTAGAATCAACTTCTCTTGAAGGTTAATTTACACTTTCCAACTCTTGGGTACACATGGTGAGTTAATGTTCATTGTGTGCTTTTTTCTTTACACAAACTCTAAGTTAAAGCTTTGTATGGTGACTACATCTTGTTCAGACACTATGGTCTGAATCTTAAAACAATGTACGGGTCACTAAAAATAGGTCTAAAAAAGTCAGAGCCAATTAAGATAACAAACTCCTATGAAACTCTGAGAGTCCTCATCTTGATTCTCAGAATGATCTCTTTCCAGTTGAGTTTCTTCTGAACAGTTTAAATGACAGCTAATTTCAAATTTTCCACACATGGAGATTAAAACTGTGCTTCTCCTGTGATGGTACCTATTTCCTCTAACGTTTTAAGTGCATATTTTTTGTGTAACATTAGCACCATGTAGTGCAGACATGTGTACATCTGCTTGATTCAATGTCCTGTGACCTTACTAGTTTTGAATTGGAGTCCCACTGTTTTGTAGACAGGAAACTGTCCATAGTGATTCACTTTTAAGTTTTCAAACCAGAGATTTTAAATAGCAGTGTTTTTATTTTTATAAAAATTCAGTTTTTAGAAAAGACTAAAATGCTCTTTCAAAAAAGGCACATACGTGTGCCCTTAATTCTGTACATAAAGTTAAGTTTTGTAAACATAAAAAAGAAAATACTGCTATAGCATATCAGAAAACTTACAATAAACATATCTTAAGGACATTTATTATAAAATTGATGATTCATAATGAAAACTGACTTCAGTAAATTGAGAAATAGAATGCTATTTATTACTTTACATTTGTATATGTATCATATTTTATGCAAATGTTATAATTGACAATGTTATATAATACAACATAAAGCAAGAATCTCTTAACAGTGTATTTTCTGGAAGTTTCAATTAATCTATAATTGCACAACATAGTATTTGTCAGAGAAATTACATCTGAATGCAGATTAATTTGCATCCCAAAGTAAAGTTTATTTATCTTGCAAATTAAATGGTTATTTGATATGCAAAGTTCATATTTACTTTACATAATGCACCTTTTTGTTTTCATTTTCATAATTTTTTACAGGAAGATTAATGTCTATGGTGCCTTCATAAGCTCAGATATTTTCAAGTTTAATTATACATTTTTGCTTTCATAACTGGTATTATAGTCTAATTAAATTTGTTTAGAAAAGCTATAATCATCTAATAAATACTAACGGTTTGGTCTTATCACTCACATAGGAAGGTTAATTAAAGAAATAATTATATTTTTCTCTGTTGTCTTATTACAATTGTATAAAATGAAGTCTGATACAAAGTACAAATTAGAATAAGATATATAACATGCTGAAATGGATGGTAAATCAACTTTCTTTCAATATTGTTAATATTTTATAGCAGGCATTTACAAACTTAAAACTTTGACATTTATACAGCAATGCATGCATAATTTCCCTCTTATATGTCATTTTCCTGAGATGAAAGTAATTTTAAAATGCAAGGTCAAAAAAATGATTACCTCTAACAAATAATAATAAAACAAGCTTAAGACAGGTATCAGGAAGCAATTTTGCCTGTTTTATTCTATTTAATATCTCATGTGTGTCTTGGGATAAGTATAAGAAACAAGGGGAAGAAAATCTTTGAGGTAGAATGGAGATAAGTTCAAGGTATATAAATTGTTCCTTTGATTTAATGTATGCTATTGTTCCCTGGTCAAAACACAGTCAGAGCTGTTCTTGTGGGACCCAGTGCCTTCTACATCTGATAAATGGCCTTACCAGGACAACCCCAGTCTCAGCAGGAAAGACATTGAACAAATTGTCAGCATGATTTACATACTAGTTGTCAACAGCATCTGGGTTGCTCTGTGAAAGAATGATGGGTAACAGATGTTCTGGGAAATGCTACCATCTGCCCTTTCTTAAAATACATCCCAAGTGAAACAATGCATTTGAAATGATGCCACGGAGACACCTTGCCTTTGGAGAACCACACCAGCCTACCACAAGCACAACAGAACAGTCTGAAGAGTGTAAACGCAGTCAGGAGAAGCAAGCCAGTAGGCTCTTGGAAAGCCCTTTAGGCTCAGTGACACAATTTGAAAATAAAATGGTTCATAACACCCCAGAGCCTGTACTGGAAAAATTCTGTGTTGCAATCTGGTTCTAACCTGTATATATTTATCAAGTGACCTGCCGAGTTTTCAAATGTTTAAAGTTATTTTTTGTACAAATTAAAAAAAAATACATACCAGAAAAGTAAGTACTCATTGAATGGTATTTTTCTGGAGTCTATATGCTTAGTAATATAACACCCACCTTAGATAGGACACTATGTTTAAGTAATAGAGCTTGACCACAGTCAATAATCAAACAGAAAGATCACCAAATACAGTTATCGTCACTTACCTCTCCATGATAAATCATATAAGCAAGTTTTTCCTTTTATCTAGATGTAAAAGATATTTGTTTTTGCCAAACCTGATATACCATATTCAAAGGAAAGCATCAAAATTTATCAGTATTTTTAAAGTTATCACTCTTATATACATTGTTATTAATAATGTAACTATTAAGCCTATAATTTAAAATACAAAACATACATATCATGTCCTTTTCTGTGTGGATTTGACTAACATTCTTCATCTTGATGCTATCTTACTTGAAAATACATGTAGATAAAATAAGGTAAAATATAAGAAAATGTATTATATTGAAATTCCATGATGAGAGTCTTGGGTTAGGTACTGTTGGGACAAATGTAAGATTAGACATATGTTTTGGTCATGTTTCATTCTGTAAATGTTTAATTTATTTTCCAATGTTAAGTTTTCATGTCCATTCCTCTCCTCCCCCTCCAACTCCTGTTGTGTCTCTCCCCAATTCTTCTTTTAAATTCAAGACCTCTTCTTCTATTAATATCCTACTGAGATGGAATCATGTTGAAGAATTAGAAAGGATAGAAAAGGGATGGATATGATAAAATAGTGTATTCTATAAACTTCTCAAAAAATATTGATTAAAACATTGAACAAATAATAATAAAATAAAATATCTTACTGTTTATGAGGAAGGATTCTGTGCAAATCTTATTACTATACTAAGATTGATTTGCTTTTTGTTAAAAAAATGACATACAAGTATATAAAACACATAATAATGTAAATATAGTTAGTAGTTTATCTTGTATTATCCATTTTATTATTATCTTTTATTTTATAGTAGACCTGAAGGACTTTCATATGATAAATTATGAATTATCCATCTAGTTTATTACATTTAAATATTTTTCTTTTACTGTATAGATATGACAATACTGTAGTAACCAAAAAATTAAGTTGATGAAAATATTTAGTGGGGATGTGAACATGGCTAGTTAAGATCAAGTAGATTGAGAAAAACCACCTGTCTTCAGATTAACACGAAGCCCTCAAAGAACAGACAGATAAATGAGTGCCTTAAAATAAATGAATGCCTGAAAAGTACAGGGCAGAGCATGTATGGACAAATAGAAAAGCCTATTGAATAGCTAACTGATATATATGTTTTATCTTAAAATTTCAAAAGTTCTTGTAGTTTATCATTTAATCCCCTTTATTCTTTTATTTGATAAAATCTGAGAAGTGACAAATTGAACTATGAAAGATTAAAGAATTAGTTATACTGTACTCTTCTATTCTGTTCAACTTTAGAAAATTAAGAAGACATAAGAGACCTGAGGACTCTGTTGTAATCTTTTTAAAATTAGATATATTCTTTATTTACATTTCAAATGTTATCCCCTTTCCTCATTTCCCCTGAAAACTCCTCCTATGCTATCCCCCCTCTCCCTGCTCACCAACCCACCCACTCCTACTTCCCTGTCCTGGCATTCCTTTACACTGGTCATTGAGCTTCCTAGGATTAAGAACCTCTTCTCCCATTAATGTTCACCGAGGTCATCCTCTGCTACATATATGGCTGGAGCCATGGGTCCCTCCACATGTACTCTTTGGTTGGTGGTTTATTCCCTGGGAGCTCTGGAGATACTGGTTGGTTCATATTTTTGTTCCTCCTATGGGGCCACATATGCCATCAGCTCCTTCGGTCTTTTCTCTAACTCCTCCTTTGTGGATCCTGTGCTCAGTTCATTGGTTGGCTGTAAGCATCCACTTCGTTATTCATCAGGCACTGGCAGATCCTCTCAGCAGACAGCTGTTATAATCTTAATTCAATTCCTCACTGACCAAAATGCTAATGAATACTGCTGTAGATTAAGGAAGGCACAAATATCAACGTGACAATTTTTGTTCTCAGATCACTTTGATGAATGTTGCTGAGATATCCATCATAGAGTTTGGATGGTGTGCTCCAAACATCTAGTAGTTATGAACTCATCCAGTAGTTATGAACATTCATTGCTTTTGCAAGGGACCTGGGTTCACTTCACAGCACTGGCATGATATTTCACAACAATCTTTAATTCCAGGCCTGGAAGATGCTCATGAAAATACAACCCAGGGGCCTTGTGATTCGTTATAAGTAATGCAAATGTGATGCATAGGTGTGAAAATTATGTTTGTTTTTGCTCTGTTTTAGGAGTCTGAATATACTTCAGTGTGATTTGAATGCATGGCCTTTAGATGGTGTGACATTTGACATAAAAATCAGGTGTGAGAGCTGTTGCTTTAAACCTGATTCAAATCTTAGAGATTCATTTTTTTTTCCTGTATTAATGACCCTTGATCTTGAATGGTACTGTTTTTGTTTTTCTTTTAAATCTCATTTGTAAGCACGTGACACAGATTGTAATTTTAGAAATCTCAATGTCTTCAAGTTTAAAAGTCTGAGTAGTTTTCCAAAAATGTTATTTCAAGTACAATCAATCAAATTCAGACTTCAGAAATGTATGTTATTAACCTTTAATTTAGGATTAGTTAATTGTCAAGACCTCTGTTAGAAGGAAACCAGGAATGCAAAATGTAACATTTAGAACAGAAAAAAAAAAATGAGAAAAAGAAATGGAAGAAACATGTGCGTCTGTTTGCAACAGCATTAAATCATTTTGTAATTCATTTATTCAGTAATTAAATGAAAACCTAATTCTTAAATTGATGTAGCAATAGTATTCTAAGTCAGTTTAACTTATTAAATATCATTTTAAATGTAATGAGTTAAAGTAATTTCATTATGTTGTATTTCAGGTGTGTTTAATTGCATCCAATATTTTGCACATATACTTTTTAAAAATATATACAGTTGAAATAGGGATCTTGGCAGATAGGGAAAATATTATTTCTCAAGTACATTTGCAATTTTTATATTTGTCATAATGTTCACCTAACTTCCAAATTTCCAATTGCTTCTGTTTTGCATATTTCTTTTTGCATCTTTTCATTACTCTCTGTCTTTAGTGTTTTTGTTTTTTGCTTTTTTTCTTTCTCTCTTGTATTGCATCACCTATCTCAGTTTCTCCTCCCTTTCCTACCCCCAGTCTTTCCCCTCCACCTCCTCTCTGCCCCTCTGCCTCCGATCACCTCTCATCTGCCTGCTCTCACTAAACAGCTAGACTTTAACCGACATCAACTACATAAGGCGAAACAAGCTACAATAAAACTAAGCATATACCATCACATCACAGCGGAACACAGCAACCTAGTAGGAGAAAAGATCCCACCAGTACACAAAAGAGTCAGGGACAGCCCTTGTTCCCATTGTTAGGATTTCCAGAAGAATGCCAAGCTTCTCAGACATAACATATATGCAGAGGGCCTTTAAGACCTATAAAGTCTGTCTGATCTCCGTGAGTTGCTGTAGATCCCAGTCAGTTGATCCTGTGGACCCTGTTCTTGTGGTGTTCCTTTCTGGACTCCTCTGGTCCCTCTGATCCTTCCTCCCTGCCATCTCAGGACTTCCCAAGAGCTCTGCCTAATGTTTGCCTGTGGGGAGTTGTTGGATGAAGTCTCTGGTCTCTTTGATTAGGATTCTGCTCAGCTCCAGTCTCAGAGCACTCTGCAGGCAGGACTAACTGTGGGTTGAGGGTTTCATGGCTGGGTTGGTGTCTTATCTCTCCACTTGAGGCCTTTGGGTTTTTTACTTGCACCCCATCCTGTTTCCTTTCTATGAGTTCATGTCACTTCCTTGACATTTACAGTACTAACTTGTAAATATTTCCTTCCACAAGAGGGATTCAGTGTAATTATAATATGGATCTTGAAACACATTAGCTCCTCCAAGTCATTCACACTGAATCAACTGATCACTTGCCTTTTAATAACTCACCAGTTTCCAGTCGTCTGCAGTTTTATATCTACCAGCTTTTATATTTTTAACTCCAAGGACACAGATGTATGAATAACAATGAGCAGTTTGGGAGTGCAGATTGCATGTCCCTCGACTATTGATTTCCTCTCAATGGGGCACATATGCCATTTTTCTGCTTTATTGATTGGAATATTCTACAATACTACCAGAACTCAGCCTAGACAAGCATCCTCTGGGTTGGAGAAGAGGAAGCACAAATGCAGAAAAAATCTCTTGATGGGTGAAGGAGGTCAGTGCAAAGAATATGTGTCTTCTTCCGCTTAATGTCTGTCATTGTGGGAGGTTTTCTTATGCTTCTTAGAAAGTCCATGTATGTATGAATCCGTGTTAGGTCAACAGCAGCTCCAGTAAACACTCCTCCATGCTGCTCTGTCCTCCTTGTTTATAAGTGATTTTGTGATGTCACAGCATCTTGAATGCTTCTCTCACCATTCTATTGTGGATTTTTTTTTAACCTTGGCCTTCATGCGAAACCAATTGCAGTGTGAAATGCCAGAGAAATCAGTAATATGATGACAAGCAAATTCAAGGACTGTGGAGATAATTCAGTAATGTGTTTGCCAAGTCAGCAGGAAGCCCTGAGCTTCATCCCAGAAGCCATGTTAAAATAACCCAGGAAGAAGGTGCTCCTGTATAAACCAAATGCAGGCAGAAATAGAAGAAAAGCGTGCATAGCCACACAAATTCTGAAGAATTTGACTTTAAGTGACAATTAGAAGATCACTTCATATTAAAGGAATTCTATATCAGCAGCTACAAAAATACTAAACACTTATCCATTGAGCATTGGAATGCTTGGTTTAATGGACACTACTGGATGTGACTACACTGGTTGAACTCAACACAATAATACTTGGTTTTGATAATGCTCTAATATCTCCAATAGACATGACATCCAGACAAAAACAAAACAACAAGCGTAATCACAGATATTGAAATTAAAGATGAAATAGACTTAATATCTTAACAGGGGAAAGGACAACTATGAATGCTAAGAAAAAGAGAAATAGTCTTTCCAAGAAAATAACACACCAATTGCTTATGTGATACTGAGTGCTAAACCCTGAAACCATACATACAGGTAACATCACATAAATTGAACAATTGAACAGGTTGTATTTATGTATGTATGAGCATATATATATATATCTATGTGTGTGTGTGTATGCACATATACAGTAACATTTAATAAAGAAAGAGGTCATTAATTTGAAAGAGATAAAGGAGGGATAGATTGAACTATTTGAAGAGAGGAAATGGAAGGGGGAAATTATACAACCATATTATAATCTCAGATAATAAAAATAATAAAAAGTATATTCTAATAAATTGGAAAATTCAGAAGAAATTCATAAAATTCTAGACATAGATGAGCTACTGAATTTTGTTTTTGTTTTTGTTTTTGTTTTTGTTTTTGTTTTTTTTTCAAGTCAGGGTTTCTCTGCTTTAGTTCTGGTTGTCCTGGAACTCACTCTGTAGACCAGGCTGGCCTTGAACTCAGAAATCCACCTGTCTCTGCCTCCCAAGTGCTGGGATTAAAGGCATGCGCCACCACTGCCCAGCTGAGCTACTGAATTTTATATTAAGAAAATATAAATAGGTTAAAGATATGTATACCAATCCACATCAGTGTGGTATTATTAAGATGTATATCAACTAAAAAACGCTATGGTCCTGGTGGATCATTGTGGAATTCTACTGGAATTTTAAAAAGAGCAGCCACAAATCACAAACTACTCCATAAAATAGGAAGAGAAGGAATTTTCCTGGTGGATTTTTTAGAGGCAGTCAGATAATAACCCCTTCCCAGAATAAAATGAGGCTAATCTCTTAAAGAACCTGGATGCAAACATTTTCTCTTTTTTTTTTTTTTCAATAAAATTTAAGCAAACTAAATTTAACCTTATATCAGTGTTAACAAATGGGCTTTGTTCCAGAGATATAAAAGTAGTTTAACATAAAAATTAAAACATCTTTAAAAAAAACAGGAATAGAAGAAGCACATATCAGCATTTTTAAAAGGTTTATGCCACCTGCTTATAGACACATTCTTTTTTAAACTTTTTATTGTTTTATTGTGAATTTCCCATCATGCACCCCAATCAAACCCATCATCCCTTATCCTTGCAACCTTCCCCAACACAAAGAGAAAAAAAAGTCTTGTGAAAGCTGCAGTTGTGTCACAGTGTGCTCCACAGTATATAATTTTGTCCACATCTTTGTTTCCAAATATTTATTGCAAAGACTAGTTGGTCAAGTGTGAGACCTCAGGCTTTTGCTACACTGTCAGTATTGGCATCTCACTGGGACTCCTCTTGTTGCACTGCGTCATGGAGATCCTGTAGTTTTGGATCTGTAGGGCAGGCACCTTTTTGCCCTCCAGGACGTCAATTGGGTACATGTTGAGGTAGGCCAAATTCAAATGCCTGGATCTGGACCTGGGAGGTATATGAGTTAGTGAGTCCACCAGCTCTTCAGCTCTCACACCCTTGGAGTATGCTCAATAGCAAACCCTATAATTGAGCTGCTAAACAAACTAGGTGCAACACCCACTCTCCTGAGTGTTGCAGCCAGTGAGGGGCATGGCCAATTCTCCCACTCTCATGATCCCAGGGCCAGGTCTCTCAACTTCCATAGGTAGCTGGAGACAAATGAGGGGAGGATGGTTTCTTCTTCCTTGTCAGCACCACTACCCAGCTGATAAGAGTTAGGGCAGGTACTCCTGAGGGCACACCATCAGGGTCAGCACCATGCTTGCCAGCCTCCTTCCTGCTGTGATGGCCATGAGGACTTCCCTCTGAACTATAATCCCCCATTTAAATCATGGTGTCTCTTCAAACCAAGAAAATAGTAACTAAAACAGCTGATTGTTCTATATGTGGGCACTCAGGTTTCTTAGAACCAGTTGGTAAATATATGTATCAATTTTATGAATGCTTAGGAAAAAGCAATCTTCAGACAACAGAACTCTGCTAAAACTCAGGCTATTTTGCTTCAAGCTATAATATAGATCTATAGTTACAAAAGGATATGGCACTGTCGTAGAAGCTTCTTTAGGAATTGATTAGCTGTTCGGTTGTTCCCGCCCTGATAGCTAGCCTCATATCCATTCACACATGGTTAGCACTAAGTGAACTCAAGTTCAGTAATAAGCTAAAACATTACAGTTGAAAGGAAGAGGGCACAGGAGGGAATTATTGAGAGCTAATAATAGATAGATAAGATCCCAAAGCATTGTAAAAATGTATGAAAATTTCAAAGAATAAATAAAAATATTTTAGAAAACACATAAATCAAAGATAAAAAAACATTTAAAGAAATAACATAAAACTGCATATGAGATTTTTTTTTTTAATGAAACTGACAAGAGTACTCATTGAGGATACAGATATTTACCACTGGTTAAATGAAACTAACAAGAGCATGGTGCTGCAATAATAACTGAGAGCTTATATCATTGTCTGCAAATAGGAGGCAGAGAGAGCTAACCGGCAAAGGAAGAGGCCTTTAACTTCTCAGTGCCTGTCCCTTACACAAAAGGCCTTACTTCCTAATCCTCCCTAAACAGTTCCACCAACTGGCAACTGAGTATTCAAGTATATGAACAGATGGAGGCCAGTCTCATTCAAAACTCCATATTACCTATAATTATCCTACACTCTTTACACAGGTCATACTAAAACTGACTTCAGACCCACAGAAAACCTCAAAATCTAAGATAAAATAAGGAAAATAATTGATTAGGTAGAGACAGGGAAGTTCTTTGATAAAAGAATCTAATATCTCAAGAAATAGCACAAATAACTGACAAGTGGAATTTCATTAAATTAAAATTTTGTAGATACTATAGATTTATAATTAATAAAATTGTATTTATGCATACACCCATATATATGGTATGAAAAGAGAATTTAGGTGAGAATTGAAGATTAGCAGAATGGAGAACTTGTGGGGGAAAATGGGAGATAAATGTGGTCATTGTCTATGATACATTTAAAAGAAATTCCCTTTTGAAACCCAATATTGTGTACCATGAAAATACTCCAAAATGAATATTGTTTTGTATTTCAAGTTATTAATATACAAGCAGATAACATTTTCTCCAGTATAGAGCATAATCTGTTTTCATATTACTTATAACAAGTGAATAGTCATATTAAATAAATACTACTGTAAGTATTCTCATATTCTCAAATACATTTATCACCTTTTGTCAATCAATTTGGACAAAACCTTCAACATGAGAAACAAAACAAGGACTGAAAAGGGCTCAATATTTGAGAGTACCTGATGTTCTTAGAGAAAATTCTTGCCTAGTCAATTACCCATGTTGAATGACTTACAACCCCAGACACAGGGAACTCACTGGTCTTTTCTGGAATTTGGTGGCATCTGTATGTGTGTGTGTGTGTGTGTGTGTGTGTGTGTGTGTGTGT
>JADRCC010133402.1:0-10774 GCA_019843855.1 Hylomyscus alleni
AGAGAGAGAGAGAGAGAGAGAGAGAGAGAGAGAGAGAGAGAGAGAGCACCTTTACACAGTGCTGATGGGAATGAAAATTAGTTCAGGTTAATCAGTGTGAAGGCCTCCTGTCCCCACCCACCCTCACATACTAAACACAGACTTACAATATTACTCGGCTATAGCTGTCATATAACCTGTCTCTGCAGTAGGAGTCACCCTCCCCTACAATACCTCGGACCCTGAGGAAACTGCACGATGCACTGTACGCCAGGCTGCTCTTGTACTGGGCAGTGGGAAGAGAGAAGTATCTGTGACTCGCTGACACACAGCTTTGCTAGGGCAGCATAACTGCCCATCAGATTTTACTAATGAACCAATGAGGAGACCAGGCTCTAGAAAGGTGACCAAGCGTCCGAATTCAGCCTTCATGTCCTGAAATCCCCACGTAGGTTTACAATAAGGCCCACTTTATTATCTACATTTTAAAAATTGCGTCTTCATTTTCTTTGTCCAGTTGCTTCTTTAAAAACGCTCATTGCAACCCACAATGTATTGTCTTTATAAAGTGCTGCATGGAATTATCTGTGTGGTTCCTTTGGGAACGTCCATGGTCTAATCACAGTGGCTACTTTATATTCCTTGGGGTTCTGAATTCTTGTCTTTGGATATGGTTGTTACTTTCTGCTTATTTTGAGTTCATTCAGTTTTTGGTAATAACACCTTCGCCAGTTTCATTCTTGTCTCTATGATAAAAACATCTCCGCAGAAAACAATTTAGGAGAGCATGGGCTTGTTTTGGTTTTCACTTCCAGGTTGGAGGTGACCAGTGCTGGGAAAGTCACAGCAGAGGAAGCTTGGAGAGGCTGCTCACAGTACATCTACAGTCAAGGGAAGAGAGCAAGGATAAGCACAATGCTCACTTGTGTTTAGCTTGTGTGTTAGCCTCACAGCCTTGATCTGGGATATACAAATGAGAGTTACATTAAGATTGCCACCTTACCTTGTATCTCAGAATGTCTATCATTAAGAAAACAAATAACAACAAGTGTTGGCGAGGATGCTGGGAAGGGGATATACTTGTCTACTGTTCTGACTGCTCTGGCCGCTATGAGAATAAGTACGAAGGTTCCTCAAGACACTGAGATAGACCCACATAGACTATTCCTGGGGGTGTGTTCAAAGGACCCTAAGTCAGTAAGTGCATCACAGAGATACCTGCATGTCTATTCACAGTAGCAAAGACATGGAATCAGTCTAGGTGCCTGGGAAGAGACGGATGTATACAGAAAATGTAGTGTATATGTATCTATACACACAACAGAGTTTTATCCAGCTATGGACTGGAATGAAATTATAACATTTGCATGGAAATGGATGCAACCGTAGATTACTTATCAAAATAAGTCAGATGCAAAAACAAACAAACATTGTGTGCTTTCTCCCACTCGTAAGTTCCAGAATTGTTTTTATACAGATACGTAAAACTCTTTGTGACATTAAAGCAGAGGGGAGGGTGCTAGCGAGGAGGGAGGAGGGAGGCTACTTAACAGAGATACTGAGGGCTCGCAAACACAGTCAAAGTACACGACATACTTGAAGGGAATTGTATATATGAAACAACATTACGTAAAAGAGTACATATCAAAAATTTTTTTTTTAAAAAAAGAGACCCACGATTTTGACATTTTTAAAGAAGATAAAATTTGTACAAGGAGAACAGCCTTAGAAAGAACTCTGTTTTAGAAGCTACAGCAGAAACAGCGTGTGCTAGAGGTCACAAGGACACTAAGGAGATGATGAGGGAAGCACCCGTTTGCAGAATAATACGGTTTGTCTATCCTGAAAGGGCTCACCAGGTGGCAGCAGCTCCTCTGTGGTCTCCAATGCCTAGGCATCATGCTGGCTTGACCAGCTGATTGGGCCAATTTGTCAGGAAGAGCATGGCTAAACCCAAGTCCTGAGTGTCTCCCGCCCCTCAGTTCCTCATGTGGCTGCATGTGGCTGCTCTTCATGTAGCTTGGGCTTCCTCACAATATGGCTATGTCCACACACCTGTGCACACTGGCTTTCTGAGACAGAGAGTTTGGAAACTTCCAGTTGTTTCTAGACCTAGGCTTAGAATGCTCAGAAAGTGACTTCTGCTTCATTGACCATCACAGAAAGGTAGCAAATGAGCTCTACATCTTAAGGAATGTATGCTTACAGCCTCAAAGGCTAGCAACTCAGAAAACAACACATTGAACACCTTCAACTATGAAGGAGGAATGCCCTAGAACAAGAACAAGGACGATGTCTTCCTTACAGTTTGTCTTCTCATGGTTTCCAGACCCAAAGATGTAAGATTCCCACTCCTTATTTCTCCACAAGGCATACTCCACTCTTTTACTGGGGGTTGATTGGGGGTGCGGTTGTCTTTCACTCGTGTATTATGATTAAGTTTTGTTTTGTTTGTTTTCTGGATACAGATCTCCTTATGCAGCCACCTGCCCTCAATCCCCCTGCCTCTGCCTCTAGGATTGCAGGCATGCATCACCACATCCAGCTCTTATTATGCTTTACTGGGCAGAACAAAGGCTTTGCCCAGCTGACATGTGGCAGGGACTGTCAGAGAGCCCATTCTCATGGTCCATTATGCGGTTCTGAGAAAGGAAACTCAGGCAGGTTCAACACATCCTCTGTGTGGATGCCAAATGTCTTGTGACGTGGTTCTTCAGGGCTGTTTTTAGTGAGGACACTCCAGTCTTATGAATCTGACAGGAATTTGGCTCCGTGCCTTGACAGAATGCAATGTAGGCATAATTTGATCTTCCTGTAATTGTCTTTTAACTTGGCAATCCAGACTAATTTTTTCCTGTGAAGTGAGCCCAGAACGTCACTGGGACAGTGGTTGGGTTAATTAATGAGGCGTAATAATGTGCATAATAAAAGCATATGATCTGAGTTTTCTTCCCTTATTTTTCTCTTTCCTTCCCATGGAGGAGAGCTGGCCCTGCTGGAATCTGTGAGTCACATTTTGTTCAAGGAGTCTCTTCTTGTAAACAACAGCGAGGAGAAAAATAATAACTGGAGAAACATCTGCCTGATTGAATCCCTGACTTTTGTTTTCCACTTCCCCCCATTGCATGTTAAAGGAAGTAAATAGGAAAAAAAAAATCTAATTATATTACTGTTTACTGATTACAGGATAAGTTTTTTATTGTGTTTATTTTAAAGACCATTCTAAGACACACCCAAAGCCGCTTTCTTCCTTTTTTTTTTTACTTACAGCCACTTACAGCTCCTTCTTCTTTTTCTTTGTGGTACGTGGCTAACAACCTTTAAAGTCTCCAAATAATTGTCCCAACCCTTGGATCTCAGTGTTAGCCGAGGAGCTTGGAATCCACAGCTGTTGGGGGGGAAATTTTCACAGGTGTCAATGACAAGGCCAACGGAAACCTAGAATAGGATATGGCTTCAAGTTTCAACAGTTCGCCAGGTATGTCCGAGACTGAAGAAACCATTAAGCATCCCTCCCTCACCTGAAAAATGATCCATCCACTTTAGTTCGAGATAACACTGTCAAGAGCCAGCTACATGGCAGCCATGTGCTAAGCTGGATGTGATAAGAGTAACACCAGCCCTGGGCACTATCTGGAGCCTGTGTTATGCTCAAGTGGGAAAGAACTGTTCTGTGGGATATTAATATGACACTGGAAACTGAGCTGTCCCTGGTGTTAGAATTTCATATGGGACTAAGTAGGTTATTAAACCGCTTGAGCAAGAGGTAATAGTTCACCAGGCAAAGCCTCAATTGAACTGCTAAGCATAATACTTTGAAAGGGGTGAGGAATAGAAAGAGTATGGAGAGAGCCCAACATTGTCTCTATATTAGGGTGCCTAGCTGATGGTATTTTGCCAAATATCTATCATTTAGCTCATGATTTACTTCAGTTGAAAAATTCCTTGGTTTGATGATTCCATTTTTTTTTTCTAAAAGTGAGTGTTATTCTTGCTTGATCAATGTCAAAATTCATCTAAAGCAACTTTTGTTAAAAAGGGAACATTAGCACAGCAGTGCCTGGCACATGATGTTACGTGCCTGCTTTTGGCTCTGGACGACGCCAAGAGCTGGCAAGTTCACATAGTACCGGAACAAAAAGTTCCACTCATTCCATGCGTAATGAATGAATAATGAATGAATAATGACAGGTAATGAAGTCATAATGGAGGCTCTAGCCGGACCAGCTCCACGCAAACAAGGTGCGCCAGGAAGCAGTGGTGTTCCAAAGGGAAGATGCACTCGCTCTGCTCCAGAGATTCATCCCGTTCAGCAGTGAAGCCCGCCCTGCTACCCTGCTACTAAACTGCTAATAGACTGTGGCAAATATATCTACTGCTTTCTGATTTTCAAAAACCTCTTAAAATACTCTCCAGCACACAGTTTTTAAATAAAGTTAATTCAAAAAAATGGTTTTTTGGGGGGACAAGGTCTCATTATATGGCCTCAAGCTTACTGGGGTCACAGGTATGCACCATCATGCCCAGCTAAGTTTTGTTTGTCTGTCTGTATGTTCGTTTGTTTGTTTTTTTTTTTTTAAAAAACTTAGATAGTTAGCTATGAATATATAATTTCCAGAGAAGGGAAAGTGCCACAACTAAAAACTTTACCAGAATACTATAAAATTGGGGCTTTGTGCCACTGTTCTCATGACGGTCATACAAATACGCTAACTAGTATCTTACTACTGAGAATTTATAATTTTGACTAATATCCATCTGTATAAAATAGACAAAAGAATTCAAGATTAAAACAAGCATGGCTTTAATATTTTTAGGACAGAAATGACAATGGCGTGAGACAGAGTGAAAAAGAGAAGGTGGACATGTGAACTACTTATTCCTTGAAAGTGCAGTTTAGAGATTAAAAGAAGACAGAGATATAAGCACTGAGTTTAAACTGTACAACATGTCCTACAGGTAGCATTTAATAGACTTGCCATTTCTTTTGTGGGTTTCACTTTGAGTGCTGTGACAACATACTCTGACAAGAAGCAACTTAGGGAATAAAAGTATTTATATCATTTTATAATTCGAGATTACTAAAGTCTGTCATTGTGGGACTGTCAATGCAGGAACTTCAAGCAGCCAGTCAATCACATCACACCCAAATTCAAAACCAGAGGGTAATGGAAGCATACATGCTTACCTGTGCTCTGCTCAAGTTCTAACACAGCTCAGAACCCCTGCCTAGGGAATGGAGCTGCCAGCAGTGGGCTAGGTAGGTTTTCACATATCAATTAACTTTATTAAGATAACTCCTCATAGACATGGGCAACTAACTCAACCTGGATGATCCTTCATTGAGACACTTTTCCTAGGCAATTCTAGGTTTATCATATTGACAACTGAAGTTAATCACCATGCTTGGTCTCACAAAATTAGGCTATATCAATTTATTGAGAGAAAGCTCTATTTATAATCTAATAACACAAATAAACAGCACAAGATACTCAAAATACAAGGTATTACAGGCCAACTGTCACATGAATGGCTGGGTAGAATTGTCAAGGTAAGCTTAAAATAGAAGAGCTATTTGAAAAGGGGCTTGGAATTATTTTCCAGTGACTGTCTCCTCTCTCTGGTCTTTCCCATTTAGTTTTTCCTCACCTAATCATGTTTCCTGGTAAGAACTCAGTCCTCAACATAGGGCTGTTCCACTCCTTTGTGACCTTGCTGGGGAAGTGGTCTTTATCAGCCTATCTCCACACACACTAATCAATCCATGCTCCCATCCTTCATGCTAGAGCCACACTCTTGTCTTGTTTCTTTGGCCTTTAAATTTCTTGTCTCCTCATGACAGAAACAGTTTGAAGCCTACTTCTTTGGTGATTCTTAGCCCTTCCCTCCAACTCTCACTACTCTCTCACTGGAATACGCCCCTTATGTGATAGATCTCTTTGACTAAGAGATGCTTCAACCACTAGCATCTTCTCCATGGATCCATATCAGATGGATTAGCTTTAAGCATAATCCTAATAGCTAGAGGTGACTGATCTTAGCCCATATACTAGCTCTCTCATCAAATACTTATTTTCGGAACACACTCTCTCTATGCCAGGGCTCTGTTTTAGTTATTGCAATAGACATGGCTTCTGCCTTCTTAAAGATCACGCCTAGCTGAGGGAGATACCATAAACAAGCTTGTGATAAATAAGATCCACTCAGGTTCATATATCTAATGTAAAAACAACTGCCGTAAAGGCCAGCTAATCACAATAGCTTAATCTGTTCTGTATAAATTATCCTAAGTACTTTATATGGACGATCACATGAAAGCCTAAGAAATAAGGGTGATAATTAGCCCTTCATTGTAAGACATGAGACTAAAAGCTTAGAGAGGTTAAGAAATGTCCTTGAGATCTTACATCCACTAAGGGTCAAGACCAGGATGTAAAAACAGGCAGCTAGACTCTGGATCCTATTTCCTCTACCCACCTGATGAGGAAAGTCTGGCGCACAAAGAGTCCTTGGAACTGAGAAGCCAGTGAAAGGCAACAGAGAGCAGGAACACTCACTCGGCTTTTCCTGCCCAGTGGTGCCCCCTACAGGAACTCAGGAAGGTTCATTCAAACCTGAACAAGTCTTGGGAAATCAGATCTTCTTTGCTTTACACTCAAGGGGAAAGGCTGGGTTTTCAAGGAAAGACGAGAGCAGCACAAAGAAGGACCACATCAGCCAGACATGGTGGCCCACACCTATCCTCTGAGCACTTGAGGAAGGTTGGCAAGACGATGCAAAGTTCAAGGCCAGCCTGGGATTTAAATTGAGGCCTTGGTTCAAACATTAAGGAAGAGAGGGAGGGAGGGAGGGAGGGAGGGAGGGAGGACCATTTTCTCTGTCTTGTATTCTTTGCCTTCTCAGAGGGCTCATACACATCTCCTCCTTCTCTACTGGAATGGTGAGTGAGATCCAGTTGCCTCTCTGTTTCTTTTCTTGTTTGACAAGTCGTGTGTTCTTGTTATATTATGTTTAGAAAATGTCAAATATATGGGCAAAACCATTTGTTCAATGTAGGTCATCCCAAAGCTTCTCCGTCCCTCTTGCTTTGTATTTCTCTTTTTTTTTCTGTTCATATTTTAGTATGTGCTAAGTTCGAACTGCAGATTTTTAACAACTATGAAACCTCCTAAAACACACCTCGCCTGCTATAGAACATCTAAAGGCTACAGAACATGGCAGCAGGCATGCACACCATGTATCAACAGATAATCCTCCTGCCCTGATAGATTATTTTTAATTTCATAATAATATGAACAATAATGAGGTCGACATCTTGATGAGTCCCCAAGATGCACTTTCTTCTATTTCAGATTAGTTCCTTAAGATAAATTCTCTGAGTGACAATAATTGATATAAAGAATAGGAAGGCAAGTGGACTCCTGAAGCTTTTCAGAAAGTGTGGGAATCCTCTCTGGCTAACACCAGCATAGCTAGCAAGGAGTGTCATTACCATTATTGGGTATCTTAAAAAGAAACTGTGGGGGATTTGAATAGAGACCCAGTTTTCTAGGCCCAGTCTTAAACACAGTCTGTCTTAGTCAGGGTTTCTATTCCTGCACAAAACATCACGACCAAGAAGCAAGTTGAGGAGGAAAGGGTTTATTCAGCTTACACTTCCACATTGCTGTTCATCACCAGAGGAAGTCAGGACTGGAACTCAAGCAGGTCAGCAAGCAGGAGCTGATGCAGAGGCCATGGAGGGATGTTCCTTACTGGCTTGCTTCCCTTGGCTTGCTCAGCTTGCTTTCTTATAGAACCCAAGACTACCAGCCCAAGGGCTCTCCTACCCTTGATCACTAATTGAGAAAATGCCCCACAGCTGGATCTCACAGAGGCATTTCCTCACCTGAAGCTCCTTTCTCTGTGATTAACTCCAGCCAGTGTCAAGTTGACACAAAACCGGCCAGTACATTGCTCAGAGGGAGTTCATCTAGAGCATGACTCCCGAAACTGCAGGTCATGACCCCAACACAGGACTGCTTACCTGAATGGGAGGGAGTTCTCGAAGTAAACAGTACAGACAACAGTAAAGAGTTTCTGAATGTACAACAAAGTTAGCTCAGGATCAAATGATTAATGACCCTAATATGCTTTTGGAGGTGCTGGGTGATGTTGTATCTCACGCCTTGATTCTGAACACACCGTGCATACCCACCACACAAGGCTGCCTGAACCCTATCCGGAACACAGCAGCTCAGATGCAAGACTGTAACGTTGTGAACTGCAGTGTTGAACTGTACAGTCTTCTGTTCTTCTCAAAGCACAGCGGGTTCGTTACAGAAAACAAACACCTCTGATCTTCCTGCCCTCTTTCCTCAGGATGGAGTACCGGACGAGTAGATCTTTGCGTTGCCCTGTGTTAGAATTGTGTGACCTTCAGAACTGCTATTTGTGTTGCTGCCTTGAATTTCATCAAATGTTTCAGTGATTTTGGTTTGGTATGGAGCTCCCAATAATGTCTGAAAAATTATTTGTACCAGATATTTATGTCAGGCAGTGTTCTTAACATTGGCAATTATGAAGTCAAAGTACTGATCATTTCTTACAATCTTTGAAGATCTCCTATGTCATATAGTACCAAACACCCATCCAAGATTTAATTTCATATGGAAAATTAAACAAGAATACACATTTATGAGTATGCAAATCAGCTTTTATCCTTAACAAATGATAACATTGTTCATGTTATTTATTTTAAATGCTCTAAAACAAATTTCTTCATGAATATTCCTTCAATATTCGACACAAATATTTATTGTGTAAACACGATACCTGGGGGAACCAAAAAAATTTCCCAGGCAAAAAGGGGTCTTGGGTAAGGAAGTTTAAAAAGCTGTGCTCTAGAGGAGAAATCTTAGAGGTAAAAAAAGAAGTAGGTGGCTGGATTGCGGCAAGGATACTGGGGGAGGGGGATGGATGGAATTAGTCTTTATAAAGGGTCTCAAAAGATAAAGAGCATGGACTCCTGGAATTTGTAGAAATAAGCGTGTCCCTTCCAAAAGCTAGGTAGAGAGCAAAAATATGTAGCCCAAAGCCAATATAATCAGTAAAATAAATCCTTTCAATTATTTAGCTTTTGGTCTCCAAATAGTTGTTTGTGCCTCGTGATGGCTTGATTCAGAGCACCATCAAGGGGACTTTCCCATCCAAAACCCTTCGCTGAGCTGCCCAGAGGACCAGTGAGGAAGCAGCAGGATGGGAAGGGCCTCTCACAAGGCATGCATGGAGGCTCACAGTGTTGCTGGCTTTCTTTAATGTGCTAATACCCTGCAGATCCAGGCAAGACGTAGAAAAAGGCTAGGAACACAAAACTGTCTTGGCTGAAGCAAACATCTTTATTTATTTTACCCTTGGCAGCAAGACAAGTTTATTTAATAACCACATAATTTATTATCAACTTTGAGATTAAGGGTACCTAAAAACATCCCTTTGCTTGTTCTTTGAATTAGCCAAAGGCAAATTAGGAATTTTGCCAAACAAGGCAATGGGGAAAAAAAAATCATCTACTGGGAAATAACAAGGTTTGGATGAGTCAAATTAAAACCATTCACTCTGCTCATAAATAGTTTAGGAAAAACGAAATAAAATAGTTACCACTGCTCTGATCCATGACAAGCCCTAAGAAACTTCACATGGCAGAACGCCAGAACCTCCATCAGTCACCAGGGAAGCCGAGAATGCTGGAGAAAAAGCAAAAGCCAGCCAACCTGGAAGAGAAGCAAAGAATCATCACCAAGAGAAAGGAATCCAAGGTCTTCTCACCCAGTCCTGGCCTCTAGAAATAACCAACTTCATATGAGAAAGGAGGTGGTGGTTCTACCTGGTCCTGCAGGGAGGGGATATTGGTCCATTCTGGCAGAACGCTTGTCCCAGGTTAGAGTCAGCAATGAGATTGGTTTGATTTGAGCCTACCAGCCAGTTATCATCAGTAGGTTAGCCACATGCCTTGGCTTGAGCTGAGCAGAGTAATATTTTAACTTCCCAGCCCAACTAGAATAAGAAAATCAAACATGATATTAAGAAAGCCAGTTTTAAAATGTCTCTATCTCATGGCCGGACTGTAAATTTAAACCTCAATATTGACAAAAACCCCGATGAGTGGAGACAAAGACAAATCAAATATTCATAAATTTCCAGAGGGAAAATACTGCAATACCTAGCCGCAGATGCCGAAGGTCGGAACAGGGATGCTTTATGTACAGCCTCTTTGGTCACTTTTTGGAGTTTTAGTGGTCAATTAAGTTCTCAATGTCCTTGTTAATGGCTCTGGGATTCACCAAAGTCTTCCAGATGTAAGTATTTCCCACAATGGTGCTGTTTCCTTTCAGGGTGTGTCACTAAGGAAGAGGACCTCTCTAGAACAATGGGGGCACAGAACTAGCTGCAGGAGTGGTATTTGGGCCCACCACATCTAAAAGGGAAACCTAATGCCCACAGGGTAGGAAGTCAACTTCAGTAGACAACTGAGCTAAAAGCCAGTGTTGATGTAAGGATGGAAAAGACAGATTGGCCTGAACAAGCTGAACTAAGAAGGATGAAAAGGAAGTCAAAGAAAATCAGAGCAAATCTTTAATTGCATTAAATTGTCATCTAGGGAAATTTATGAAGAAATGATAATACCTCACAATGCAGATGTCATTGTATCAGGATGGATGAAAACTAAAGACCAATATTGGTGGTTAAAATTGGCAGTTTGCAAAATAAAATCTTTCTTCATGTCTCCTCTCCTCTCCTCTCCTCTCCTCTCCTCTCC
>JADRCC010133404.1:0-15240 GCA_019843855.1 Hylomyscus alleni
AAGAAAGAAAGAAAGAAAGAAAGAAAGAAAGAAAGAAAGAAAGAGAAAGGAAAGAAGGAAGGAAGAAAGGGAGATAGAGAGAAAAAAAGAAAGAAAGAAAGAAAGAAAGAAAGAAAGAAAGAAAGAAAGAAAGAAAGAAAGAAAGAAAGAAAGAAAGAGAAAGGAAAGAAGGAAGGAAGAAAGGGAGATAGAGAGAAAAAAAGAAAGAAAGAAAGAAAGAAAGAAAGAAAGAAAGAAAGAAAGAAAGAAAGAAAGAAAGAAAGAAAGAAAGAGAAAGGAAAGAAGGAAGGAAGAAAGGGAGATAGAGAGAAAAAAAGAAAGAAAGAAAGAAAGAAAGAAAGAAAGAAAGAAAGAAAGGAAGGAAGGAAGGAAGGAAGGAAGGAAGGAAGGAAGGAAGGAAGGAAGGAAGGAAGAAAAACAGAAAAAAGCAAGCTGGAAGGGTCAAGGACACTAGAAGACCTACAGAGTCAACTAACATGGGCCCATGGGGGCTCACAGAGACTGTTCCATGAACCAAAAAGCATGCATTGGCTGGACCTAGAAGTCCTGCACATTTGTAGTAGATGTGCAGCTTGTTCTTCATGTGGGTCCTCTAACAATTGGAACAGGAGCTGTCTCTGTGTCTGTTGCCTACCCTTGGATTCCTTTTCTATAGCTAGGCTGCCTTGTCTGTCCTCAGTGGTTGAGGATATGTTTAGTCCTAATGAGACTTGATATGTAAGGATAGGTTGTTACCTGGGCGTGATGGGGGGATTCTTTTGTATGAGGAGAAGAAGATGGGGGAAATCCATCTTCACATAAGGGGATGTGAAGGAGGGACTGGAAGGAGAGAAGTGAGATGGATGTGAACAGGATGTAAAGTGAATATATAAATAAATTAAAAAAAAAATAAGCCAGGCCTAGAATTTTATCCTGGGTAGCAAATGTCTCCAAGAGGATTCACTCCTCCCTAGGGTCCTATGGAAAAGATAATGGTTTTAGAAGAAGAAGACGCTGTTTTCTTTATAGATGTGTCCACTGAAAATTAGCCCATACACCAGTAAATAAACTCCCATCCATGTTTGGGCAAGACATGCCAATTAAATCCAACAGGGTTTATACCAAGAGAAGGCATGAAACTAGGAGAGGCCTTGTTGGAAAGGTTTTCAGTGGGGGACAGAGAGAGCTGGGAGATTTTGACAGGGAGTAAAACCAACTAAAATTCTTTATGTAAATACATGAATAATAATGTCAAAATGATAAAAACAGGAAAATAAGTCAGAAGGCTGTGGTCAAATATAGCTTAAAATTTTAAGAAGAGTATCAGCAAAAACGTCTAGGGTAAGCCTAGAACCTAAAGAAAAATTCCAAAGTTTATAATTACACACATTTCTAGAGAGACACAAGGACACCCTCTCACTTTTGAGAATGCTCTGGGTGTACTATATTACACTGGCTGTTCTTTGGCACCAGTTTTGCTATGTGCCAGATGGGGAAAGAAGTATCCATTATAAATGATGAAATGATTTTAGAGATTCTGGCACAGAATCTGACAGATACTTTTTCCTTCCGTTTTCAAGCTTAATGATAGTCAAAATATCCTTTCTTGTCATATATAAAATTTATATACTTAAGAATAAAAAAAAATTAAAGTAGAAAGGTTAAATGTGCTTTTCTTCATGTGCATGTGTTATGTGAGCCAAAATAATGTAGATTATTTCACTGGTAAAATAATGAAAAAAATTTAGGAGACTCTGTCGTATTAATGGTGTTTTATTTGTTACATACACAGAAAGGTTCTGTTGAGAAATGTATCCTCCAATGCCCATGTGCTAGAAAGGTGATTAACAAAAGTCCCATTGATAAAATTTTGTTTTATAGCTTTTACATTTTCTAAGATACTAAGAAAAATTATAATTTCCTTCATTTATATTGTTTTTCTTTTATTTTAGGATCTATGATTTCTTTATGGTGATAAGACACAGACAATTCTTATTGTATGTATTTATTATATATTTATTTAGCATGTATGTATGCATGTAGTTATGTATACATGTATGTGTGCTCATACACGAAGCCAGTGTAGAGGAAATTTTTAGGAGTTGAGTTTCTCCTTCTACCATGTGGGTTCCAGGGATCAACCCATTGAGCCAATTTGGAAGTCCAAATTCTATTGAACAAACTTATCCAAAAATAATTTGTAGATTCTTTTTGACACAGGATACTAATTAAATTTAAATCACATGAATTAACTGTTGTCATTAGTTTGGGGGAAATGCTTACTGGACAGCATATGTTGTCTAAAAAAGGCAACCTATAGATCTTTACCAACCATACACATGATAGAGGGCTAATATCCAAAATATACAAAGAACTCAAGAAGTTAGACTCAAGAGAACCAAATAACCCTATCAAAATGGTATACAGAGCTAAACAAAGAACTCTCAACTAAGGAATCTCAAATGACTAAGGAACACCCAAAGAAATGTTCAACATCATCAGTTATCAGAGAAATGCAAATTAAAACAACACTGAGATTCTACCTTACACCATTTAGAATGACTAAGATCAAAAACTCAGGTGACAGCAAATGCTGGTGAGGATGTGGAGAAAAAGGAACACTCCTCCACTGTTGATTGAATTGCATGCTGGTAAAACAACTTTGGAAAACAATCTGGCAATTCCTCAGAAAATTGAAAATAGTTCTACCTGAAGACGCAGCTATACCACTACTGGGTTTATACCCGAAAAAATACTCCAACATATGAACAATGTGCTCCACTAGGTTCATAGCAGCTTTATTTATATTAGCCAGAAGGGAGAAATAACCAGATGTCTCAACGGAAGAATAGATACAGAAAATGTTATATATTTACTTTTTGTGTATAGTGTTGCATGTACTATGCTTAAGAATATAATTTACTTCATACCTCTGTTTTGCTTGGATAACTTTGTCACTACTATTTTCATGCAATAGGTAAGGCTAAGGAAAAATACATGCACTTTTTTCATTGCTACATTTTTCCAAACTGAGAATATATGAATTTTACACACAAAAATAATATATATATTTATGCTTTCTCCCGAGAATATTTTAATATGTCAAATAATAAATATTTTCCTTACACATTTAAGTAGTTTGTGGAAAAAGACTAGCAAGTGATTATGATTTCCTTGAGTACTACAGTCATAAAAACACTTGTATGATCTGAGTCTATATTTAAGACAATGTAATAATATTATGCCATCCATGCCCTAAAGAATAAAATACCTAATATTAAAATCATACTGTATCAAAGGCAATTTTACCATATGATACAGATCTTTCCAGCACCATATAATTTGTAATTAAACATCGAACCAACAAGCATGAATAATTATGTGCTTCATCTGTAGATTTATATAATAACCACTTTCTTTTACATACTTATATGACTTCAATATATCAGAGCAAGCACTATAAACACATTTATAAAGTATTTAGGGAAAAGCTTAGTGAGAACTTAGAGAAAATAATTTAAGATAACGTTTACCATATTTACTCAACACATGAAACGCCAGTCTTCATAAATTGATTACAGGGTGGTATATTTTCTACATTATAATACTGTATATTTAACAATTGCTTTTATGGGAACAGAGAGATAGCTTCAAGGTTTAGAACTCTTGTTGCTCTTTCAGAGGACCTGAGTTCAATTCCCAGCACCCATGTTTGGTTATTCACAACTGCCTGTAACTCTAGATCCAGGAAATCCAACACTGTCTTCTGGCCTTCATGAGAAGACACACACACACACACACACACACACCTTCACTAAAATAAAAATTATTTTGTTTTATTTATTTAAAAGTAATTTTTTGTTCTGTAGTCAATCTATGGGTTCTTTTTTCACAACAAATTCTCACAGGACAAATTATTTATACTTAGCATTGAATAAACATTGCTGCATGATCGGATGAAACTGACTGAAGGATGGACTCTTGGAGGTCCTTCTCGGAGGATACTACTGTGCATCTACTTGGACACAGAACCTTTTTTAACTCCTCAAAGTCTTGAATTCCCTCTTATAAAGCACTATTGCTAGCATGTTCTGTCATGCTGACTCCCAAACTCTATTGAGTATGTTTATAGAGATACTATAAGGGCACTGTGTCCTTTTTCATCCTATATTCTCAACCCTAGTCAGGAATTTCACCAAGTGATCCAAAGTTATAAGGCTTAGATTTACAAGGCCAGTCTTTGATGATAAAATAAACAATTCCTTTCACATCAATTTTCTCATTAAAGATAATTTTCTCTCCACAAATATTTGCTGGTATCTTTTTCTAAAGAAATGTTTACCCATCAAAAAAAAAATCAAGAATGGTTAAAGTTACTAAATTAAGATATGGTAAGAACTTTATTAAATATAATTTCACATTTCAAAGTCCCACCTGGTCTTAGATCACTACTTAAAACAAAATAGGTTTGCAGTTCAAATGTAAAGAAAAGGGAAGCCTTCAGGTTCACACGAAAGGCATCGCCAAGAATACAATCTCTGTTGCTCTTTTCTGGGGATATGAAATATAATTAAATTTTATCTTTATATACTGATCTCAGATGACAAATGTCAGGCCAAGCAATATTAAAACAATCTATCATGTTAAAAAGCATCATGCCAAGTTATAGAGCAAACTCAAATTTCTATAATAAATAAGCGTTGAGCTCTTAGTTTTGCAGCTAAGAATCCTGTCTTTTTGTAAGCGTAATAATACACTTGGTTACGATAACCCTTGATAACCCCTGTCTTGACTCCATCTACTAATGACCAGAACTCCATTTCCCATCAACAGGAAGGCTGCAGGCCTGTTGAAAGGAGAGAAGAAAAGTAATAAGAGTAGCCCAGCTGACTTGCACGCTTTGTGAAGTTAGCAACAGCTGTGCAATAATAAATGAAGTCACCACTTATAGCAGTCTGGAAAATCAAGTAGAATATTTATGTTTTCAGTTTTGATTTAACTGAAAAACAGTTAATGTGAGGGAACAAACATTCTCCCAACTGAAGCAAACTGAAGTGCTCTTGATACAGCTAGATCAAGTAGCCTAATTCATTGATTACTGTTCATTCCATGTATCTATTTGTCTGTCTATCCATCCATCTATTCATCCATCTATCATCTATCTATCTATCTATCTATCTATCTATCTATCTATCTATCTATCTATCTACCTCCACTCAAGTGTAAAACACCTTAGGAGGCTTTAAAGAGATGCCAGAATAAAACTCAAACAGTTCCATCATCTGGAATAGTATGTAATGGTTGTGTTCTCTATTTATTACTAATTCTTGAATGTATTTCATATATTGTGGATTTATTACTAATTCTTGAACTTACTTCATATAACTAAAATGTTTATTAAAAAGTTATTCTCTAGGTTGCTTGATTAATGTTTTAAATGTTACCATTAGAACATAACATATCAGAAAGAAGGCTGGTGCTATCACTGCTCCCATTTACAATGTAAGGAAATTGACATGTATAGACTCACATAAAGTCACATGATAAATGGCAAGTCCTGGACTTCTGTAGCCTTCTTGAATCAGAAGAAAAGTTATTATATCTGAAACACTGATTTCTTATGGAGTTACTCTTAATTTTGGTATAAGCATAGATCAATTACTATTTCCACTGCTACTTGGTTTCACAAATATTGTAGAGGTGCATTTCTTTAAGTTTGAGGTTAACTTGGTCTACATAGAAAATTCTAGATCAGTCACTGAGATATAGGAGGACTGTTTCAAATGAGACGGATATTATCAAACAAATTAATTATTTAATCTGACAAAATAGCAGCCACAACCAAGTCTCATATGTATTTATGATCAAAATATCTCACAAGACATCATTAAAAGGAGTCCGTAAGTCATGCCTTGTTGGTCTGTGTTTCTGCCTTGCTGCTGGGGTGTCAGAACACCACTGATAGGCTGCTCAGGGGATGCAAAATGAATTGGTGTTAGGCTACAATTTTTCCTTTCTGCTAGGGTAATGGGCTGCCAACATGCTGCTCAGAAAAGACAAAAACAGTCTAAGATAGGGATCGCAGCCTCAGTTTCTCTGGGTGAAAACCAGAACAAACACTACTTCCCATCCCACAATCCCTCCCCACACCATGTTTGTTGATGAAGGAGTCAGTTCTTGCTTGTCCATAAGGTATTACTCATAGCAGATGAGGATGCCTATGTCTTACTCAGGATGAAGTAGAGATACAGGCGAGCCTTTTGCAGGAAGAAATACCCAGGAAAGGAAGCTCATCTAGCTATCTCATTAGCATGGAGAACTCTAAGTTTTTATCCTAGGTGACCAATTGTCATGGTCCTCTTAATGGGATGTCATGGTCATGTGTTCCAAGATAAGTAGAATGGCCAGAAGATGCTTCTAATACCTACCATTCTCAATTACAAGATTTACTAGGGATTTTTTGAATCTGCTTTGACTTTACCAGGTTTTCTGTCTAGTGGCATGGTTCCACTTGCCCCACAAGGTATACTATTTATTTTTCTGATTATGTAAATTAGTAGTTGAATATCAAAGTATAGTTATTCAGGGTCAGAATTCACAAATTTGCTACTATGGATGTTGAGGCTATGTAGCTTACAAATTTGATATTAAGTAAGTAAGTAACTTCTGTGTGCATGCTTCCCAGGCAACATAGAGCTTTAGAGTCATCAGCAGGCAACAGAATGTATATGTTTTTCATTTGTGTTTTTATTTCATGGTGAAGTAAAGGATAAATAATTTCTATTGGTGCTTTTCTAATTAAGGGATATAAAAGTGAATGGAATATGTGGTTATTTTATAGACTCAGAGCTTTGGCTATCAAAGGAGGGTAATTGGTAAAAATGTCTATTTTTATTTCATTTTGAAAATGTAATGTGTGCAGGACCCATTAGCACAGAACTTGTGACACATAATAGAAGTTGAATTTAATATATGATAACTAGCATTAAAAATTATTACCAGAATAGTCATACAAATAGCCTATTTTATTAATAATACAACTTAATAAAAAGAAACTACAAAAAAATGTGAAGGAAAAGAGGAAATACCTAAGTACATTTAATGTACTTTGCATATGCAAATTAACAAAATTTGACATTTTCACTTATTACAATATATAACAAATATGTAGTTCAGAGTGTGAGAAGTGGTTTTATATTTCACTAATTGTCATTTTCTAATGTTTAACCTGTATTTATAATACACTAGGCAATCTGTATCAAAACCAATTTTCTGCTGTCTTTGGTCCAGCAATATCAATATTATGCATCTTAGTTAATGAGTTGAATCCAACATCTAAATAAATGCAAAAATGCTCTTATGATGAGATTCTTACATAAACAATTGTTATATAAGAATCTCACATGCCTAAAACTGAATTGCATCAGCAATTTGTTATACAAAGGAAAATCTTCCCAACTGTAAGAAAAGGGAATAGATACCTCAAGTTTTGGAAAAAAATGGTTGACAAATGAAGTTTATCACAATGATAATTATTCAATTGATTGCATGTATTGTCTGTTTTTCTTATTTGTTTTTGATGCAGAGGCCATGAAGAGGTGGTCCTCATAGCTTTTTCAGCCCACTCTCCTATACAAGGCAGGGCCACTAGTCCAGGGATGGTTCCACCCACAATGGACTGGGTCTTTCCCATAAATTAATAATTAAAAAATGGTCTACAGCCTGATCTTATGGAGGCATTGTCTCAACTAATGTTCCTTCTTTCAGATGACCCGAGCTTGTATCAAGTTGACATAAAACTAGTGAGCACAATTTTGTTGTATATAATGCTATATAATTCTATAATGCTTTTAACAGATATTTAAGTCCATGCATTTAGCTACCACTTGGTTCCCATCAAATGTTCCAAAGGGCTCTGGGATGTCCTGGGTAGAGGTGGTGCTGTGTCACAGTCTGGAGTCAAGATGTCTGGGTATATAGAAAAGCCTATGTAGTGTTACAATCTGAAAGAGATTCAGAAACTCAAGGACAGCAAAACACCACAAGATATAGCACTTGACCAAGTCTCTAAAACATTCTGGGTGAAAAGAACTCCTAAGAGAACAAGCCAAAATTGATGCTACTGAGAATTTTGAAGATATTGTGTATGCTGGTCATGAAAGAAAACTATCAAAAACATATGTCAATGGGAAAGTCAAGCCAGATGACAGATCAAACTTTAGCGTAGACTTTGGAAACTCTTATTATTTCTGTCGGGTTTAATTAAGTTTGGAGGACAGACTGACTGATACCATCCATCTCAGCTCATAGTCATGATGTATTCCATCCTCTTGAAAGAATGCTAACTGTTACCTGGAAGCCAAGGAAAGAAAAGACAGGAAGAAATAAGATAAGGGAGAAAAGAAATCAGTGGTAATCATTTTCAACTGACATAACAAAACCTTTACAGAGAAAATAACTATAGGATATCTGTTTTCTTTACCTTTTGGGTTACAAGAAAAAGAAAATTTTCTCAAGTTTTATTTTTATGTTTATTGCATAATTTATTTATTTGAATATTTGTCCTTTAAATTTATATGTATATATATATATATATATATATATATATATATGATTGCATAAAATTTTAAACATTCAATGGAGATTAAATGGAATGAATTTACAACTATTAACCAGAAAGTTATATTGAAAAGTAACCAGCAGTAACCTCCTGACACTTGAATGTAAAATATTTCCCATAGAAAATATTTGTGTGTTTAAATCAGGGATTCTCAACCTCTGGATCATGACCCCATCGCCAAACATTTATCTCCAAAAATGTTTACAGTATGATTCATAACAGTAGCAAAATTGAAGTTATGAAGTAGCAAGAGAAATAATGTCATGGTTGGGATCACCACAGCCTGAGGAAATTGTATTAAAGGGTCGCAGCATTAGGAAGGCTGTTTAAACAGTTGTTTAAACGGTACCCAGATGATGGTACTGTTTTGGAGGGCTGTGGTACCTGTAGGTGCTACAATCTCCCTATCTGAAGTGGAAGACAGAATTGAAGCTTGATAACCTGATAAATTCTGTCTTTTTTTCCTGCTTTCTGTTCTTTCATAATGTGAGGAGACAAGAAGTTGCAGCTGCATACCATGGTGCCTCCAGCCCCTGTGCTTTCCAAATATGTTGGATATTATTGCTTCAAATTATAAGCCAAATCACCTCTTTCTTCCTTAAGTTGCTACTTGGCAAGTCGTTTGTCGCAGACAAAAAGTCACTCATATGCAAACACCACAGAATCCACAACTAAAATCATCTGGGGGTTATTTTTTAAACCAATCACAAAATAAAAATCAACTTATAAATTGAAATGATTGAGAAACATATGGCTCTTGTTTAAGAGCCAAAGGCGATGAACAACCCATGTGAATTAAATATTTCATGGATGAACTATATATAAGAAATTACAGGGGCAGTGGTGGTGCACGCCTTTAGTCCCAGCACTTGGGAGGCAGAGACAGGCAGATTTCTAAGTTCAAGGCCAGCCTGGTCTACAGAGTGAGTTCCAGGACAGCCAGGGCTACACAGAGAAACACTGTCTCGAAAATAAAAACAAAAACAAAACAAAACAACAAAAAAAGAAGTTACAGTTTTATTGTTACACTTCAATTTACACTACGTCACAATGATGAAGGATCCTTCCACACTAGGAACACATTTAAAATTTGTTACACAGAATGTTCCCTCAATAAACTTGGGGAACATAAAACTCAATTGGGTAGTTTAGTCATCTAGAGAGAGGTGGTATCTTGGTTGAAATTTGAAGAATAAGGGTTGCTCTGTGAGTTATTTTTAATTACCAAGTTGATATATTCTAAAGTCACCTGGGAAGAGAGTCTTAATGAGGCATTAATTTGAGTAGGTTGGCTGGTGGGGGTGCCTGTGGAAGATTTTCTCCATTGTGGACTGCGCTGTCTCCTGGGAAAGGTGTCCTAAACAATATAACAGAGGAGAAATCTAGCTGAGAGCCCCCCAAAAGTGATAATGTATATAATCTCTGATCTTGACAGTAGGTATAGTACTATAAACATCTGCCTTGACTTTTCTATAATAATGGACTGCAATACTTTTCTCACCTGTGTTAAGTTTGTGTCATGGTATTTTGTTACAGCCACAGAAAGAAATTAGAACAGAAATTGACACTGAGGAAGTGAGTTTGTTCCTGGGATAGGATCAGCCATGTTGCTTTGGGGAGAAGGTATGTATATAGAAGAGTTTGAAATGTTTGGTTGTCAAAGCTGTTAACTGCTCTAAGTATGATGGCTGCTGAGAAGATAGAATGCCAATCGCTGCATGCACATTGCAGGCTCAATTTTTGTTAGAGGAAAAGAGGGATTTTTGTCAGTAATCTAAGAGATGGTGTCTTATTTATGATTTTATCACTGTGAAGAAACACTATGACCAAGGCAACTATTATTAAAGGAACCATTTCATTAGGACTAGCCTACAGTTTCAGAGATTTTTGCCCATTATTATCATGGCAGGAGAATGACAGCATGCAAGTAGACATTGTCCTGGAAGTGCTGAGAGTCCTATATCTTGATCTGAAGGCAGCTAGGAGAAGGGTCTCTTCTGCACTGCATGAGCTTGAGCAAAGAAGTATCTCAAAGCCCACTCCTACAGGGACACACCTACTGCAATAAGACCACTCCTACTGCAACAAGGCCACACCTCCTAATAGTGCCACTCCCTGGGCCAAACATGCAAACCATGACAGCTGGTATGTATCCTAAGGCTGTGGCTGAAGAATCATCTGTGTGACTCTGAGGTGAAACCACCTGTGAATCATTTGTACAATAAGAATATATTTACTCAAGAACAGTACATACAAGCTGATACAGCTGTGGTCCAAGGATACAAGGCTACATGACAAGTCTGCAACAGAAGTTGGTAATGTAAGAATCATTCATGTGGTATGGTTTTTGAATACATGAGAGGTTTCAGAGAACAGCTATGGCTATGCACTGCATGGTTGGATCAAAGTGCCCATGGAGAGGCTATGTGGGATCATTTGGTAAAGGAAAAGTTGCAGTCCAATAAGATACCTCAAGCTACTCGAGATACTAGGAGTGTGGAATAGCTGCTAAGGAGAATTTCTGGTATGGGATAGAGCTAGCCTAAGAGAGATGTGTATGCTACAGATGGCAGAACTGGGGATGAGTCAACATAAGTCATTTGTAGCCAAGAAGACTACATACAGAATGAGTCAAAGATGTTCAGCCCTGCTTTTCTATTGCCATGACAAACACCATTACCAAGCAACTTTAAAAAGAAAGATTTAACTTGAGGGTCACAGTTCAGTTAGTCTGTAACCATCATGAAAGGGAGAATCACACTAGGTAAGGAGGCAGGCATGGTTCTGAAGAAACAGCTGAGAGCTTATATTTTGTTTGCAAGTTGCAGGCAAAGGGTGGGGGTGAGACATAGAGAACTAACTGAAAATAATATAGGCTTGTGAAACCTCAAGACCCCATGACATGCCTTCTCCAACAAGGCCATACTTTCTTATCCTTCTCAAACAGTTCTACCAACTAGAAACCAAGGATTCAAACATATGTAACACATTCTCATCTGAACCACCACATTCCATTTCCTGGCCTCCACAGTCTTATGATCCTATCATAATGCAAACACAAAAATTCTCGAAATATATTAGGCTGAACACATTTTAGAAGTCAAAAGTCCAACTTCTCTCCTAAGACTCAAGGTAAGCTCTTTAATTGTAGCCATTTAAAATCAAAAGGCAAATTACATACAATAGCACAGAATATACATTACGACCCCGAAGGATAGAAGGGGGTGTAGTGAAAAAAATATTGGATGGAAGCCAGATGGAAACTCAGAAAGACAAACTGAACAAGATCTGTAAGCAGTATTGCATAGTAATATTTTTCCCTATTTATTTTATTTTCACACAATATTTTTTATATTCTCCATGTAAGCGGAAATTCTCTTGGATAAATTCAGCTGTCAACCTGACACAGCTTAGAATTTATGGATGATTCTCAACTACAGAATTACTTTGACTAGTTTGGCCTGGGCACACTTCAGCAGAGCATTATTTTTTCAACTGCTGGTTGATACAAGGAGGTCCAGTCCACAGTGAGCAGTAGTATCTCCAGGCCAGTGAGCTCTGGCTTTGCAAAAATGATTGCTGAATGTGAGCAATGAAGAGAGCTAGTATTGCCCTTCCTCCATAGTTCTGTCTGGAACCTCTGTCCTGACTTCTCTTAATGATGAAAGCATAAGGAAAGTAAACCCTTTATTCTCCATGTTAGTGTTGGTCATGGTTTTGTGAAAGCAACAAATAGAAAACTAGAACAAGAGCTAAATAGCTAAGCTTTGTAAGCATTTTCATTATTTTATACATATGGTATTTTTGACATTTGAATTCACTAAAATGAGGGTTCTGGTGTATTGAAAGAGAAAAAATAGGTAGGCATAATGTTTGGTTGGAAATCCAAATTATTTTTCATCTTGGAATGGAAATGGAATGGTGTATGAAGACTAAGTCAATATATATATATATATTTCGTTTTTTCGAGACAGAGTTTTTCTGTGTAGCCCTGGCTGTTCCTGGAACTCACTCTGTAGACCAGGCTGGCCTCGAACTCGGAAATCCACCTGCCTCTGTCTCCCAAATGCTGGGATTAAAGGCGTGGGCCACCACACCTGGCTAAGTCAATCTATTTGATTACTCCATTTACAACCATTTTCATGCACTTGCCTTTATAATGTTCCCCCTTGAACAAAATAGAAATAATGTATGTTAGCTGTTTAGTTTGCTTTAAACTATTTTAGAGTAGTGAAATGAACTGCTTCATAGGATAAGAGAAATTTTATGAAGGCACGGACCTGGAGCGGGGCAGGTTGTAATGGAAAGGTTATTTGGGTACCAGAGAAATTTCACAATAGGATGTGGATGACTGGTTGGACAGCTGAAGACATTTCTAAGAAATAACACATCTTATCCATTCCATTAATTCCAACTTTTATAAGAGTGTATATTGAATAATACTGGTAGTCTGTAGCCAAATGAATGGATTATTAAAGATTCAGTTCAACCTTACCAAAAAGGCAACCAGAAAACAACTTGATCTCAGTACTTCATCAAATTCACAATAAATTATTTTAAATATTGGATGTCTTTGACATTAAGCAAAGCTAGAAAGGAATTGCTAAACTTCTGATAAGTTATTTTCTATGAACTGTCTCTGGCTATCATAGAGTGACATAGATGCATTTTAAAGGTGAGTTCAATTTTAGAACATTTATTTATCAGAAAAATATGGTGACAAAACCAAAAGAAGCAGGCATTTGTTGGGATCATTATCTTTTATTTAGAAAGGAAATGCTATTTGAATTTTGTGGCTTGCTAATAATATGGTCTTTAAAAGTTGGATATGTTTAAATTGTATTACTTTAAGGTTGATTGGCATTTCTTTCAGTTATCTAACCAAAATAACTGATTGCTTAAAAAATAAGCAACAAATATCAAGAAGTAGTTCACAGTACTGTTAATAAATGGCTAATAGGAGGAAAAACAGTATTTCTGACAAATTATTCACAATCTCTAAGCTTTGACTGTCAGAATAGAGCATAAGTTGTTCTCCATAACAAAGGCAGGCTGACTGTATCAGCATAGCGTTCATACATTAAAGAATGACTGGAACTATTATATAGTCATATCACAATACCTCTGGCATACAGTAGGGTGGTTAATTTCTATAGTATGCTTGACTGGATGGAGAAATGCACAAGAGATTAGTAAAAAATATCTCTGGGCATGTCAGCAGGAACTTTTCAGAGATGACTAGACCATGAGGGCCCAGACATAATAAATGGGCTAATCTAATTATGGATTAAAAATATTAATGCCCTACTAAGTAGGAGTAGAACTATGGAAGATGGAGCTTGTATCAAGATATGTCATCTGGGGTTTGTTCTAGGAGATGTGACCAAGTCCTTGTGCCTTCCTGGTACTGTTTTCTCTCAGCTTCCTATCCAAAATGATACAAACTCTTCCCAGACCTGAAAGATTGAATTCTTTGAAACAATGAACAAAGTATCTCTTTCCTCCCTGAGGCTTCTTCTGTCAAGCACTTGCCTACAGCACCAACAAAACTCTCACAGGTGGGCATCTGTCCTCAAGAGAGCAATTCAGCTGCTTCCTGGTGGTGTCATGGGAAATGCAAAAATAACCTTTGCTCTCAAGAGACACATTCTATTTCTTTTCATATTTCCTTAACAGGAACTGGAAAAAATGGCTACACTAGATTGCAATTGAAATTAAGAATCAGATTCACCAGTGAATTAACACTTGTTAAAATAACTTGGTTAACTCAGAAAGGTGTGGATCAGACTTTGTTGCATTGTAACCAGCCTGTTAGGTAAGTGTTAATTTTATGTACATTTAGATAATAATTAAAAACAGTATAAGATTATTTAAAAAGTGAAGATCACACAGTGACTATGTATCTACCATCTATCAATTATATCTATCTATCTATCTATCTATCTATCTATCTATCTATCTATCTATTCTTTCTACTTTTGTGCTTCTAGGAATTGAACCAAGGGTCTCATGCTTTCTATATCTCCAAGCCGTTGTGATCATAATTGGGATATCAACTGAGATTACTTGGCTTTTCATTTCCCGTCTGTCTCTGCCTCTGAAGTTGTAACTATAGTTTTGGTTTTTTGTTTTGTTTTGTTTTGTTTTTTCTTATAAAGAGTCAATGAATTTGAGAAAGAGCAAGCAGGTGTATATGGGAGGTTTTGGAAGGAGAAGCAGAAAGGAGAAATGATGTCATTACATTAGAATTATAAAAACAAGAAGAAAAATAACTGGGCTGTGACATGTGTTTGTGTATTTGTAATACTCAGCAAGCACACAAAGGCAGGCACGGTGTCACATACTTCTGCTTTTAATTGCAGTGCTGGGAGGCAGGGACAAGCAGATCACTTGGACTCTCTGGCCCATCAGCCTAGTTGGGCAGTCTCAAGACAATGAGAGACCCTGTCTCAATAAACAAGATAGATTACACCTGAAGAGCAGTCCTGGAGTTGTCTTGTAACCTCCATATGAGTGAACCCATATGTGTGCACCCCTACACAGAGACATTCATAAATACAAAATGCTTACTAGTAGTTTTTTCACATTCAGAATTTTGTTTAGACATCACTTCCAAGTTTGAAGATGCATTTTTTCCCCCA
>JADRCC010133411.1:0-13764 GCA_019843855.1 Hylomyscus alleni
AAAAAAAAATAGCCACATAATTCTTTATGGGCAGATACTTAGAACTTCGTAATTGCTTCGGAACGCCCCCAGCACTAGCCTCCTCTAGCTCTGCAATTGATAACTGCCTCCTTACAGAGTGGGAGGAAGCTCTCCTCCCCAACCAGGACTCCGTACAAGGCAAAGAACATTACAAAACACCAGCAGACTGATGACAGGGAACTGGCTTAGGTGTTCAGAACAAAGAAGAGCAGGACACACTCTAGAATTTACTTTAAAAGAAGCTGTGTGGGGAGAGGCAAAAGTAACCATAGTTTGGGAGCCACTCATAGTGGGACCATTTCAAAGGGCAGGAGCTCTTATGCATCAGCATTTAGGAGTGTTTCAAAACAGAAAGGGACATGGGGAACCTCTAAGGGGTCCCCTGAAGCTTGGCATTAGTCCATAGTCATAGCACATATCAATGAGAAGCAGACAGTAGCCCAGGCAGTTGGTACTCCTTATGACACCCAGGGAAAGGATTATCTCCATCCCTAATGTCAGCAGTCAGTGTCCTCAGAACCAAACACTCTGACCACAGCAGCTTCTGTACTGTTCTTTTCTTGTTATAAGCATCAATGAGTTTATAAAAAAAAAAAAAACAAAACAAACAAAAAAAAAAACACCATACAATTAATGAGAAAAAAAAGAAGAAAAATTATCAGTTGGTGTTTTAGCCTAAACAAAACATGATTAGTTGTGAAGTTGGGTATAACATGGCAGTGAATTTGGATGTTATTTTAATGAAAGAAAGGCTTATACAGAAATATACTCAATGTTGATTAAAGAACTCCCAAACAAACTCAGAGATGGTCAGTTGGTGGGAAACTCATGAAGGAAATGTCACCAATGGTAATTTAATTTTCTTAGTAAATATCACGGCCATGAAATTAAACAATGACTTTGTATCACCAATGAAGAAAGAATGATAGCCATGGAGACATACGATGAGTTAATTTTAGAAAATGACAGCTACTGACACCGGATAGTGATGACGGGACTAGAAAACCTAAGTACAGGAAGATGATTAGAGAGCCTAAGCACACAGGAGCAGGCTCAGACAGACTGAGGCGGGATGTCTGATAACAGTGCACAAATATTTGAAACTTGTAAATACTGAAGCAGGAAAGGAATCACCACACAGAGAGCTCTAATTAAAAAGAATCAGATGCAATTAGGACAAGGGGAATGCTGGCTTAATGGTTTAACAAAAGCAAAGCTGAAATGGAAGCATATCCCACAGGACACTTTTATTCTCATTTGTGCCTCAGCCGACTAGCTGGGAGGTTTGCATCTCATTTTTGTTTACCACCAAGGCACAAAAGGACCAAGATAGTGAGTTTTTCCATGAAAAGATACAAACCCACTTTAGAAAGCCTTGAAACATATAGTGGGCAACATATGGACGTGCCCTGGTATGCCACACACCATGTGCACATGCAGCTGTGGCTGGCTCCCTGCACCGTTCTATCTACATTTTCAATGCTATAACTGGATGGTACCTGATTCTATACTCACTTAATGGTGTTGGCAACTACAGCCTTTTGTGTTAAGAAAAACCTTCCTGTTCTCATTTAGTACCTTCAGAAGTATAAAAAGAATGCTTTAATTTTCAACCATTTTGAGCAACAGTCAGGTTAATAACTTGAGTCAAAGTAAGTCGCTGTGCCGACTCTTGTTACACATGCAGTGCCTTATGTCAGTGGCTGCCTACAAAGTGGGGTTATGTCAACAGCATGCTTCTAAGAATAGAACCAGCAAATCTCCTGCAAAACATTTCTTATATATATGGAGCTATAGATATGGAGGAAGAAATGTTTAGGGGCTCTAGGTCAGTGGTTCTCAACCTTGACTATTTGCTATTAAAAAGCCAATGCAATTCTAGTATGAGCTGAGGTTGTTAGCTCCCTATGGACAACTGTAGTTCTTAGATTCATTGGACTGGCTTGGGGTACAACACAATGCTCAGGCATACCCTGTCCCTCGCTCTGATTACCTTTGGGGTGGGGCCTTGCTCTCCTACTGATTACAGCTTATATGCTGTTAAGCGTGAGAAGTGCTACCCCACAAGCTTTGCCTAGAGGTAGATTTTAATTCAATACTCCACATTGAAATCAGATGACAATGCAGTAAAAATGGTTATCTTAGTAAAGAGACCCCAACATGGTTTTGTTTAAGACAATACAGTCGTATGAGTCTATCAAATGATGTTAATGCACATGACAGCTAAATAGTGGTGATGGCCCAATAACATGCCCCAGGCACAAGGCTTAGTACCCCACATGGAGAGCCTTTCTGAGCCACCAGTTACAGTCTATATCGATAACATCATTATTTGAACTAAATAGCCAGTTATGAAAGTACTGAACTTGGCTAGACATTTGGCTTATAATAGGTACATTCATTATATGTATATTTTAAAGATCACTAGAAAGATTAAACAGGCAAAGCCACTTTGTGGTAGGAAAGTAGAGAACTGATCTGGAACCCAGAAGGAATTATCCAGAAAAGATTAAATGAATTGGAGGCATGGAAATTAACTTGAAAATAATATCAATAATAAGTTATGGTGATAACATGAATAGTTTGTGGGAAGAGAATAGTATTATATCAGGTACTTTTCCTTTCTAAAATCCATATGCCCAGACTGATTGAGAAGATATCAGAGAGACCCACAGTGAAGGACATTCTGTAAGTACCCAGCTAGCACTACTCCCTCAATGTAGCAAGGTCATTAAGAGCTGGAAAGTATGTATTTTAAGGCCTCTGATGTGATTAAAAGATAATAGATCAAAAACAAAACAGGAAACCTGGGGGGTGGTAAGAGGGATTTGATCAAAACACACTACATAAATGTGACATTCTCAAACAATAATTGAAAGCAATTAAAAATCACAAGGGAAGACTAGGAACCATTAGTCTTCATGAGCCAAGGAAACAGGATGGCTATGTGTACTGTGATGTCCTGGGAAGGCTCCTAGGACAGAAAATGTACACTAGACCAAACCAAAGAAAACTGAAACTATAGACTTTAGTTCATAGCAATACATCAGTATTGGCTTCTTAGTCAAGATAAATAGTCTATCTCAATGGAAGATGTTAACAAAGAGGGCATATGGAGATTCTCTGTATTGTCTTTGAAACTTGATGTCTAAAAATATGAAACCTTATTTTTTAAACTTTGATAAAGATGGACTTAGGAGCCTCATGATGGACCTACTGGCCTCACATGGTACATGACTGCCTGGGCTCCTTGGCAACTGGGAAATCAATGTGAAGAATAGAAGAGTCAGTAGTGCAGCTTGGGTCTTAAGAAAGCCAAGAGGAGATGTGGGCCATCCTATAATGTCTGTCACCAACATAAAAAAAACCAACTGAATAGTGAAATAATTAGATTACAAGATAAGTTACATGGGGTTGTACAAAAGTAAGAAAGTAAGTCCCTCCAACAGTGGGACATCTTTGCCAGGCAATACAGGAGAAACAGATGCCACTAAGCATATCACAGCACTATAGCACTGGATTGGGAGGTCAAGCAGCTGGTTCAAAGGGGAAAGGCCCATAAGCCTCTTTGCGAAGAGAGGATGGATTTCCATGAGAAATATGTCCGAGAGACTCTATTGCTGCTTCATCTGAGTCAATACATTAGAATCCTTCAGAGATTTTGGGTAGAGAGGCATACTGAGGGAGTTTTCACAGTAATGTTTCCTGAGGTCATAAGGTCACTTATCCCTTCTCTTTTAGCATCTATTAACACCAACAGAAAAAGTAGTTTAGAAAATGCAGGGCCCAAAACATACATCTCTGTTGGGGAATGTTACTAGGTTTCCAGACAACCATTTAGACATTTTGAGTATGCTGCAAGGGCGGAGTGCTACTGTTAGAGACATTCATTCATCAGTGGATGGCATGACAAGTGACAGCCATGCTCAAAAGAATGACCCTGAGATGAAGTTAAGTGGTAGAAAGAGGAAATGACATACTAACTTAATTTAAATAGCCATGCAGGCAGTGGCTAGTGTGGCACAATGCAGTATCTAGATATTTTACACTGCATAACAAGACAGAATTTCTCAATTATAGAGTGTCTGTAACAAAAAACAAAGGGTGACATATTAACAGTGATTACAACTCATATACAAAAGAGATATATGCAGTAATTCCATGCACCTAATGCACAGATACTTTGTTGAAGCATGAGAATAAAATAGTGATCGAAACCAATCAACTGAAGATGACTTTGATCCTTTTGGCTCTTCTGTCCCTCCTTCCTGAATTTTGGGGTTATAGTTCCTGTTTTATGGGGTGCTAGGGGTTGGCCTGGTTTCTGTGCATGCTAGGCAAATGCTCCACTGAATGAATTACATTTCTGACCCTTTAGATACATTTTAAAGAGAAAGGATTGAGTCCTGAAGTTCTGAATAGAACACAGGAATAAGGGATTAAGTGTATAACCTTAATAGAAAAATGTTAAATAAGTAGTAATTTGGCTTAAGTAGCATAATGCAGTATATAACTGAGGAAGTTCTAGAACCTTCGTCCTAGAGATTTGATCAAAGTCTGAGATAGAATGCAGCTCCCGGTGAGAAAGTACCCTGAGCTGAACATGCCCTGAACAGGACAAATCCTGTTAAAGAAATGGAAAGAGGAAGGAAGCCTTGTAAACTGTCGATGGGGTTGTACATCAATAAACTTGTTCTGAAAAACAGGGTGGAAGATCTTCATGAAATTAAACCAGAACTAGCTTATAACTTGGCAATCCCTCTCCGGAGCACAGGGTCAGATACAATGAAGTTACTAAGTTAAAGAGACATCTTCGCACCCATGTTCACAGACTCATCAACCATCAGCTGATGAATGGACAAGAAAACCTCTCTCTCTGTCTCTCTCCCCCTCAACCACCCTCCCTCCCCCTCCCCCACAGAGGTAGGGAGACTATTTAGACATTTAAAAGAAAGGAATGAATGAAAGCTGGTCTTTTGCAACACTCGTGCGCACACACACACACACACACACACCCCAGAGGTGGAGGTAGAATTCCCTGGAGCTGGAGTTACTGTGAGCTGCTTGTTCTGGGTGCTGGGAACCAAACTCAAGTCCTCTGTCAGAGCAGTGAGCTAGCTCTCTGAATTAGTGAGTTATCTTTTATTCTCCAGCTCAAAGAATTTTAAGGGAGCAGGGGTAGTGAGGGCTGAGGGAGATGGAACGGCAACTACGTATGGAATGCAGAAGTACAAAAGCAAGGGCAGTGTGTTCTGAGTTCAGCATCTAGAAGAGGGGAGAAGACCCTTTTGCATGTAACAGAGATGGAGTGACAGGAAAAAGAAAAAAATTACCCTTGGAAATGCCACCCACTCTGATCTCCTGGACCACGTATGACCAACCACACTTTGCCACCAACAGGTGAGGCTATGACATGTTTCAGGTGGATGAGGATCTTGCTGTCCTTGAATGAAGAGATGCTTACTATGAAAATTACTTTCTGCCAGCTATCTGTAGTCCATTACAGTTGTAATGTAAGTTTAATGCAACCTGACATGTATCATAGCAAATAGTTACCAGGGTGGAGAACAAGAAATAAGCCTGAGTCCCCCCCAGACCACCCCCACCATCTTGCTACGTATCATCTTCACGCTATCTAGTCTCTTGGTCTGGAAGTACTCAAGATGTTGTAATCTTTTGGTCTGCTTTTCAAGACAAAAATAAAGAGCTGTCCTTTATTACTGTAGTACAGTCACACTGACATGGAACAATCAAAGTAGGCCATTAGCAGAATCTTCTTTGTTCAAATGACAAACATCAATGGGCATGTCTCTGGGAAATCACAGAGCTGGCAAGTGGGGATGAACTGGGCCGACTGCTAGCAAGATACACCAGGTTTGCTTTGGGCTTTGTTTTAGCAAAGACACCAGAAGTAGTGATTACAGTTCACTAGGGTTTTGAACTGATTTTCAAAACCCTGACAGTTAGTTAAATCACTCACTGGGTGGAATAATCACCCTGAAGGGAACTGAGAGGGTGCAACTTGTATTATAAAATGGAACTGAGTACCCGAGACACAGCAGTAATGGGTGTAGAGAAGATATCTTTGTCAGAATAACAGAGATGATTAAAGATGTGAATTAGACATCATCTCCACTGGGTACTCTCAGTGACATGAACACAACAGCTAAATTGAGCAATTACAAAGTTAAGTGTAACTCAGAGAGCATCTTCTCTCCTTTAGAAAACAGTTAATGCCAAGTTAGCTTAGCCTGTCTGAATCATGCAGTGACTAGCTTTAGATGTTACAAATTGTTTGGTCTTGTGAAACCCACTGAGAACAGACAGACTATAAATCCAAAATGCCATTCCACTTGAAATTAAAAAAATTATTATAAAATGTTAGATGATATATATATATGTATATATGCATGTGTATATATCTATATCTACATCTATAGATATAGCTATAGCTATGCCACCAAACAAGCAGATCCCTTCTAAATATCACTGAGAAATATACCTGTATTCACAGGAGCCAAAAGAAACCAGGAAAAGAGGCACCTGGTCCCTATTCAGAGCTGTTTGCAGTTATCAAAGAGAAAATTAGCTCTGACTTTTTAGAGAAAGGAAGGACAGAGTGGGTCTGAGAGAGAAAAGGGTTGATTTCAGTGGCTGCTTGTGACAGAACTGTGATTATGGAATTGTAAAGTTGGAGTAGCCTTTCATAGACAGCTCTTTATGCAGACTGCTCACATATAATACCATGCCCAAACTACCCCAAACCGGTACATTTTCTATTTGTGCAGAATTACAAATTAGAATGAGAATTAACATGTGTAATTTTATAATTAGATAAAAATATTTTACATAAAGTGTAAGTGACTTTTAAGGAAAAGTCAAAGCACAGGCTATGCTTCCTACCACACTCTGTTTCCCCACCCTCTTCTGCTCTGCACCAGCTGCAGAGGGGCTGTGCTCAGCACCAGCGGGCACAAGCAATGAGCCTTCACGGGATCTCACAGACTCTGCCTATGGGCCTGTGTTTCAAGGAACAATTTAGTGAATTTCATCCACTCCTTTTCCATTTCTAGGCTGCAATGGTGATTACTGAAAAACAATAACTTCTCAAAGGACACCGATAGTACGTCACTACTCACAGCTCAGTCATGATAAGCACGGCCGTTCCTCCAGATGACCGTCTGACTAGCCCTGACAGGATGATCTCGCTGCTCTTTATCAAGTTTGCTTTTCCTTATTCTGATTCAACTCCCCACCTACACATTTAATTTTGCTTTTTTTTATTCATACTAGTTTTCCTCGGCCTCTATTTTACATCATGCATACGCCCGTGCTTTTTAAGAAGCATGTATTAGTGGCCACAGTGATGTCCTAGCACTTGCTGCCCTTGCAGAGAGCCTGGGTTCTGTTTCTAGCACCTCTATGGTGGCTCAGGCCACCTCCAGGAGACCTCACAATTTCTTTGGCCTCCACAGATACTAGATACACATACAATAAATATACACAAATGCAGGAAACACACACACACACATATAAAATAAATCTACATAAAAAAGCACTCATTCTATAGTAATTAAAGTTTATGTACCTTAAAGTTTTCTAATTATTTTTCTTTGAAACATTAGTCCTTGATTAAAAAATGATTCTCATTTTCATTTCATACCCTAATTCTCAGTTTCTTAAAAGTCTGTAACTGGTATCTCTCAGTTTGTACTTTTTTTCCCTGAATGACTGTGGTCCTTATTACTTCTATTTTCTTCCTTCTACTATTCTCTTTTTGGATATGCTTTTATTTGCTTTTATCTAGTTAGAGAAACAATGTAGCGAAGCACTCAGGCTCTAGGAGAAGTTGCTGGAAGGAAGACAAAGGAACTGCTTTCTGCTCTTGAGACCCAGTGTTTCCACAGTCCAGGGTGCAGCCTTTTCTGGCTCCTCCTAGCCCTCAGGGGGAAGCTGAGATGAGTCCTTCCCCAGAATCTCAAAGTAAGAGAGACGAAGTATGAACAACATTCAAGCATGGCTCTGACTGTCTGGGGCATGCTCCGTCAGAGGGCAGGCAACACACTCAGATCCAATACAAGCCCCTGGAGCAGCTCCGCCATCACCCAGCTGACGCCAGCCCTGAGCCACTTACTCTGGGATGTAGAAAGGTTGGAGAAAGCTGACTTTGTTCGGCCTGCCAGCCATTCCAGGCTTTCCTGCATGTTGGCCAAGGCTTTGAGGTCACTGACGTCACGGAGAATATCTTGTGGAGGAATGAGTTTGTCACCAAGGTTTCCAATCAGGACTTCAGACTCCTTGCCGAAGGCTGCCCTGAAAAACAAACCAACCACACCTCACTTAGTGCTTGGTAAAGGATGGGGATAGGTTTTATGCACATAGTTTAAAAAGAATCTGAAGCAAATAAAATATAAGCATTAATGTATGCTTGTAGGAGCAAGCACAGAGTCACGGGAAAACAATGCGTGGCTCCGTTAACTCACTGGGTTTCCCAAAGCCCACTGTCTTCAAAATGCTCTGAGGGGTGAGGAAGTTACATGGGTAATAAAGGACAGGTCAGGAAGGGACTCTGGAGACCTCCTGGCGCAGACACAGCGGGATGAAAATTTCACCATTTTTTTTTTTTTTTTAAGGGAGAAGGGGGAGAAGAGAGGGAGAGAGAGAGAAAGAGAGAAGGTGGGGAGATGCTGCTAGTATGAAAAGAGATCACTAGGAGTTAAGTCACACACGTGGATAAGCAGAGCTAACACCAGAGGAGGCTGAAAGAGGGGCCTTGAGCCTTTTCTAAGTCCTAAGGCTTTTAAAACTCAAAGCCGCTTAGTGAACAGATGTGGGTGCCCCATTTGAACAGAAAAACACAATTTAAGCTTTGAGTAAGCAGTGGGTAGTAACATGAAATACAATAAAAAAAATCCTTTCTTTTTTCATTAGATACTTTCTTTATTTACATTTCGCATGTTATCCTCTTTCGCAGGCACTTAAGATCTACTACCAGAGACAAACAGAACTTAAATCCAGCACCAGATCCAGCCCTGTGACAGAAACCCTGTGGTGACGGCAAAGATGTCTGACACCATCACCCATGAAAGCATGCTCCTGAGGTGAGTGGCTGATTTGGGTATGCTGTGGTGGAAGGGACAATAGAGCACATGTTCTAGAGCGTGCACATGAACCTTGAGCACGCCAACGGACACTACCCGTGATCTGCGGAAAGGCAAGGAAGGTCCGAATGCCACATGTCTAACTAGCTTCCAAGTGATGCTTGGGTAAGAATTAGTGCCCAGGCTTCTAAGTTGAGAAATCCAGGTGTGAAGCCTTGGTCTGTTGCTTGCTGAAGATGTGATACTTCTGGTAGTAAAGGCACCGACCTTTTCTGCAGTAAAGTGAGGATTAGGTAAGGTAGTTTTGAAAATGTTTCCCTGGGAAGATATCAATAATCATGAAAACACAATCTCTATATGTCCGTCCACCAGTTTCACCACCAGCAACTCATTCCCTGCCAGGGACATTTAAACATATAACACAATGCTTAAATTGCTTAACCGAAACTATCAAGTTTTGGTTATTATTTTTCTCAGGGCCATTGAGAAGGCTACTTATTTATAAATGACTCGAGGTATGTGCTGATAGTGCACGAGGTAAGAGTGAGCAGTGGGGGCAAGTCCCAGGGATAGCACTGCAGATGGAACCTTCTGGCAGTACAGTTAGTACAGAGGTGAATTCCTCTGACAGAGAACCCTGGTTTCCTTCCTAGTGCTCCTTAACCTGGTCCTGCCTAGTAAAAGGCCCTTCATATTGTTGTGGCTGAAAATGTGCCCAATGTCAAAATGATAAAACAATCTCACTCAGTCTCCCCATCCCTCTTACAGATGTGCTTCTGAGTGCCATGTGGTAGGAAATCTGCGATGTGTAGGAGACAACTCTCTCTAGTGAGCATGGTGGACAAGGGTCACTTTTGCCTACCCCTGTCTGGCATGCAGCCATAGCAGCTGAGATACAGTGGCTCTTCTGAGACATCAGGAGACCCTGCGAGAGGAAGTCATTGCTGAGAATAATGGAGCGTAAAGATAGATCAGCAGGCATACTTGTGACATCACAGGTGCCCCACGCAGCCCCAGACAATACACTTCTGGGCTTTGTGTCAGAGAAGAGAAAATGAAAGCCTTATTGTTTGAGCTGCTGCTATTTCTACTTTGCTAGTAGTTGCTAAAAGCAATTTCTGACTGACACAATCACCTAATTAGCATAAGTGAGGTCATCCTCAGAAAACTTCCTCTGAATTTGCCTGTCCTTAAAATCTAGTTCCTGGGAAAAGCAAACCTAAGCCTCCTTCATGAGGTGAGAGCAGCAAACATCTATAATATCTTCCCTTGGGCTAGGCTGCAAATATCTACTTTTCTTAAAATGTCCTTAGAAATCAACTTTTCCAGCCCCTTAATCACCTTTGATAGATATAACACAAAGTATGTCTCTGAGCTGGGAGGTTACAAAGCAACAGAGGAAGCAAAGAGCTTTGAAAGCCAGGCTTGGAGCCATTTGTATGCTTGCAGGTCTAAGCCTGGGTGGAATGTGACAATCAAGACAAGTGTATTTATGCAGAAGTCTAATCCATGTGTGCAGGTCTGTGGGCCCCAGGCACTGCATGCTGGTCCTCTTCCCTTCCGGATCAGTGACATTTGCTTAACCTCCTCAGACAGGAGAGCAATAGACTTAGAAAAATACAAACTGTCTCATGTTGAATACATAGTAGACATCTCATTTGACAGGAATCCACAATCACCCCCTAACAACCTGGAAGACACACAGAAACCATGGCATAGAGAATAACTGATTGACAGATATAACCATTTCACACACAAAATCATCCCTTTGAGTATTTGTGTATATGTGAAAGAGCTTGGTGGAAGAGTTTTATGTGTTAAAATAACCTTAGCAAGATGCCTGGCTGTAGATTTATATTTTAAACTCTCTGATTTATTAAATTGAACTACATCAACACTGTGGAGTTATTAGAAATTATTCAATAGAGAACTCTTAATACCACAGAAGCTATTTGGTGGGCCTTACATTTACTGATGATATGCAGTTGGTTCAAATAATCTATTATTACACTGTGTACATAGTATATGATAGAAACAGAATAATGCCATATATGGATATAAAGAATATTGGGTATCTATTTGCCAAAAAATGTCAACTAAGAGACTTGGACATTCTTTTGAGAGCTTGTGTATCTTCCTAACTTTCTTCAGCAAACATGAGAAGACATTTAAGTAGGCTTGCTAAGAACCCTAGGAAGGGAGACAAGAGGACACCAGGAATCACAGACACCAGAATGATACTAGGAGAAGTCTGGATAGCGTGTGGCTGGCCTTGAATTGTGGCTCCAGTATGCTAAAGATGCAACCAATGTTTCAGTAAATATCTTACCACCATAATGATGGCTACTGAAAACTGGATGAGAATAATTGCGTCTTTCTAGATCTGAATCTTGACAGTTTTTATCTTCTCGTTCTTTTGAAAGCACATTATTTAGTGAAGATATATGTTTGAATGCTACAGGCAACAGAACAATTATGTTGAAAATGTGATGTAAAAGGTACTTGGTAGTAACAGGTCCTTATCACTGCTCAGAGATAACATGTATGTGTGTGTATACATACATATATATACACATACATACATATATAGGCAGGGGCAGAAAGCGGAAGCCGTAAGTCCTATGTTTAAAGAACTGATCCTTGGGAAGAGCCCCCTTCATAGATAGATGGCCAACAAACACACACAGTCTATGAAATTGAACAAGTGTGTCAAGCCTCTTAAGCTTCAATTTTACCATATTTAAAAACTCTAGAAAACCTTGATCTGACAAGGATTCATTTAAGAAAATTTTGTCAAGAGTGTTAAATCTCTTTAACTTAATTTTACCACACAATTATAATCTTTAAAGAAGTCTATCTGACAAGAATTCATTTCAAAGAATTTTGCAAAGGATGCACAAAATTGTGTCCATTTAGAACTTAAATAATTCTGTTATCTACTAAAAGGAAGAGGGAAAAAATCTGCATTTTCAGCAGGCTACATGGAATTATGAAAGGAACATCATAAATGGTTTCAAAAGTGATTGATTTAAAGATTTCAGCGATGTCAGACATGACACAGGCCCATTTCTGTCTCTTTGCTTGTGCTTGTTCCCTGAATGTTTTCCCACCGTTTCCCAGCGCTGAGCTCAGCTTGGAGGTAACAGCCCCCAGACTGTGGAGCATGCTGTACTGAGGGCAAGGACCACTGTGTCAAAATAAGAACAGGGAGGTGCAAATACCCGTGCCAATGGCTGTGTAGATAGACAGACTCCTTCCTTCTAGATCTGACAGTGCCAGGTTCACATGAAACAGGCACATGGGGTATGGGTTGCCTTCCTTGCCTGAAAGTTTTCTACCAGTCCCTTTGTAGGTCTATTCAGGGTTTTATTCACAGCCACAATATCTTGTGTAATAATGTTATTGACCAAGAATGAAAACAGTGCATACCTGGCCTTCCCTTCTCCAGCCATACTCTCAATTCAGACGGTGCTGGCAAGGTATAACAGTGGGATGGCCTGGGCAGAATCCAGCTCTTACCAGTCAGGACACTACTTACAATTTCTCTGTGCCAGAACACTTGACCCAAAGACCAATCATATTGTATCCCTTAATGACAAGGAAAGATGAGCCTGGGGATTCAGGATTAAAAGTAGAGTCTCTTCTCTCATTAGTAATACCACTCATGGAATTTTTGTTCTTTCCCCCTCAGATTTGGGCTAAGCTATTCTTGGTGGTGCCCAGGAAGGAGCACTTCTGCTGGAAGATAAAACAGTGGCTGCATTTAGTTGGAAGGAGAAGTTGTCACTGGACTGCTTTGAACTGAACCAATAGGCAGAGAAAGAGGTTACTGGATGCCTAGGAGTCACCAAATTTTCCAGGGAGAAAGTAAGTTGCCTTAATGCAATAGGATTAGCAGGATCATGTATGTACAAGGGCTGCTCTTAGTAATTTCATGTTCATAGTAAACAGTATGCTAAAGGCATGGTGCACAGACAAAGGTAGGCTCGTTAGAAATTTAGGTCTTTAAGAAACAAAGGCTAGAGAAAGACAGGAGAGAGCTTTGGCTCTGGCACTGGCAACAGGCAAAGGTAATATAGAGCAGGTGAATGCAGTATGTGTTCCTCACTCCTGTTACGGGAGTAGACAGACAACAAAATAGATAAACCCTTAGCCAGACTAACTAGAGGGCACAGAGACAGTATCCTAATTAACAAGATCAGAAATGAAAAGGGAGACATAACAACAGACACTGAGGAAATCCAAAAAATCATGAGATCCTACTACAAAAGCCTATACTCAACAAAACTGGAAAACCTGGATGAAATGGACAATTTTCTAGACAGATACCAGGTTACCAGATACCAAAGTTAAATCAAGATCAGATCAACAATCTAAACAGTCCCATATCTGCTAATGAAATAGACACAGTCATTAATAGTCTCTCAACCAAAAAAAAGCCCAGGACCAGATGGGTTTAGTGCAGAGTTTTATCAGACCTTCAAAGAAGACATAATACTAATACTCCTCAAACTATTCCACAAAATAGAAACGGAAGGCACTCTACCCAATTCATTCTATGAAGCCACAATTACTCTTATACCTAAACCACACAAAGACCTAACGAAGAAAGAAAACTTCAGACCAATTTCCCTTATGAATA
>JADRCC010133419.1:0-13183 GCA_019843855.1 Hylomyscus alleni
TTTTTTTTTTTTTTTGCTCTCTTAGTTCCAAAGAGAAAGTGGTCATACAATGTAAACTAAAATTCTAGTGTGATACAATTACTGTGAGTGACACAATCTCAATAATACCCACAGTTTGCTCAGGCACCTGGTGTCTTCACCTCTGCAAACCTTCAGCTCTTCCTTTTGAGCGTAAATGAGATGTTTCATTGGCTTCTCCGTAACAGAGCGAGGCAGGGATAATGGATGCCGCTCAGTGCTACTCTCATTTTGCATCACTTCTCAGACTCTATTTTCCCTCTATAGGTAGAGATTGCTGTTCCTTTCATGAAGTTTGCATCATTTTTTGAGATGCTCGTGCAGCAAGGACAGGGAAGCGGAATCCCAGACTGTAGACAGCTTCAAGGACTTTACTACATGTGAGAGTTTGGATATGCTCAGCCCGGAGACTGGCACTATTTGGAGGTGTTGTCCTGTTGGAGTGGATGTGGTCTTGTTGGAGTAGGTGTGTCACTGTAGATGTGGGCTTTAAGACCCTCATCCTAGCTTCCTGGAAGCCAGTATTCTGCTAGCAGCCTTCAGATGAAGATGCAGAATTCCCAGCTCCTCCTGCACCATGCCTGCCTGGATGCTGCCATGTTCCTGCCTTGATGATAATGGGCTGAACCTCTGAACCTGTAAGCCAGTCCCAATTAAATGATGTCCTTATAAGAGTTGTCTTGGTCATGGTGTCTGTTCACAGCAGTAAAACCCTGACTAAAACACTATAGTAGCGCCAACAGTCAGTTATCTGGCAATGAAAATGAATTCAGTCAACAACCTGAGAATCTTAGGAACAGAATCTAAACCAGTTGAGACACTAGGTGTGACTTAGAGTTTTATTGCTGTGAAGAGACACCATGACCAAGGCAACTTTTAATTGAGGCTGGTTTACAATTTCAGAGGTTCAGTCCATTATCATCATGGCAGGAAGCATGGAAGCACGAAGACAGACATGGTGCTCGAGGAGCTGAGAGTTCTACATCTTAATCCAAGTCAGCACAAGACTGTGTTCCACAATGGGTGGAACTTGAGCATAGGAAATCTCAAAGCCTACCCCACAGTGATATACTTCCTCTAACAAGACCATACCTAATAGTACCACGCCCCATGGCCAAGCATTCAATCACATGAGTCTATGGTTTGCCATACCTATTCAAACCATACAATGGTGGCTCGATGAGGACATTGCTAAGATCATCTTTATCACACCTGCTAAGGCTCTGAGAAGAAAATCCAGAGAAATTCTATTCTAAGACACATCAACTGTAAAATAATTAATGTGTATTGTTTTAAGCCTGTAAGTTTTTAACAACTTATTATATAGCTACAGAAAACTAAGATACCCATAGAGAGGAAAAAAAGAAGCAAAGAAAATATCAAGTGTGGGCAAGGGCAAGGATGAGGAGCAATTGTGAGTTCTGTGTGTGACTAGATAGGTTGGAAGTTGGTTTGGCTATTTCAGAAAACCATTTAGCAACATCACCAAACATGATTCAAAAAGTTAATTCGAAAGTTGAGCCTAAAATCAGTGAATGAGTGTTGAAAAGTTTGCTCAGTCATTGAGAGAACTTGCTTGCTGCTCTTCCAGATGAACCAACTTCACTTCCCATTACCGACATTGTGAGACTCATAACCCTCTGCACTTCAGCTTCAGTGAAACGAACACCTTCTGGATACCACAGTCACCCCACAGGAAAAGCAGACACACAGGCACAAATGCATAAACAGACACAGCAGATATACAGTCACATATAGACACACATACATACATAGATGGCAGACACTCACACAGACACACCTGCAAATACTCATACAGATAACATACACACAAATACAAACCCAGCAGATACTCACACAAACACACACACAGACACTTACACAGACACACATGCATACACGTATAGCAGACATTAACACAGACACCTTTGTATGCATGAATAAAAATTTCAGTTTGGAGAGATGGCTTAGCCTTTTGCAGAGGACTTTGTTTTGATTCCTAGCACCCATGGTTAGATGGTTCACAACCACCTGTAACTCTGGTTTCAGGGAATCAGATAGCCTCCTCTGTCCTCTGCCTATGTATATGCAGACTTGTGGGATCACCCATAATTAAAAGTAAAGCAAATCTTAAAATAATAGAAATAAGATAAATACAAATAAATGAGATAAATGTGTAAATATGCCAAAAGATATATTCAAGTGTGTTGCTAGTCAAACTATTTGGAATAATCCCAAACCTTAAACAATCATTTGCTGCTTTTTCGGCTGCGGCAGCCATCTTACAGTAACTCACCAAAATGACAAAACACAAAGGGAAAGAGGAGAGGCACCCGGTATATGTTCTCTAGGCCTCTTAGGAAACACGGAGTTGTTCCTTTGGCCACATACATGCGGATCTACAAGAAGGGTGATATTGTAGACATCAAGGGAATGGGCACTGTTCAAAAAGGAATGCCCCATAAGTATTACCACGGCAAAACCGGAAGAGTCTACAATGTTACCCAGCATGCTGTGGGCATCATTGTAAACAAGCAAGTTAAGGGCAAGATTCTGGCCAAGAGGATCCATGTGTGGATTGAGCACATCAGGCACTCAAAGAGCAGAGACAGCTTCCTGAAGCGGGTGAAGGAGAACGATCAGAAGAAAAAGGAAGCCAAAGAGAAGGGCACCTGGGTTCAGCTGAAGCGCCAGCCTGTACTACCCAGAGAAGTGTACTTTATGAGGACCAACGGAAAAGAGCCTGAGCTGTTGGAGCCCATTCCATACGAATTCATGGCCTAATGTACAAGAAAGAAATAAAGGACCCAGACTGCAAAGTGTTTTACTTAAAAAAAAAAAAAATCATTTGCTGGTGACTTGACCGTGGACTTTCCGACATCCAGAATGGGAACTGAATTTCCTTTATTCATGAGTTGCCATTATATGGTACTTTCATTAAAGCAACGCAAGGAGACTGATAATACACAAACGCTTGAACACATAGGCTCATATATGGATACACATACATTTTAGGCAGGGAGAAGGTGTCATTAAACACATAGCTTCCAGGCACTTATACTGCTTCATCACCTCAAGTTGTACGGATCCTTAACACCGCCCCTTGCACACATAGCCAGGTATGCCTAAGTACATCTCCTTATAAAGTAGTCTATTGGGCACTTTCATCACCATTATCTCTTTTGATGCTTGGAGCAAGCTTCTGGTAGAGCCAGGGGTTGTCATTACCCATTTATCGAGGAGGAAACTAAAACTTTGAAGTTAAGTGATCATTTCACTTTCTCAGAGAACTCCTAGAATCTCAAAGCTCGAATGATTTTCGGTCTCCCCTTCCTTTCCTCTCCAGGCTCTGGGCTTTGGGCACAACTGGGCTTGGTTCTTGGGATGGATAGGGCAGAGAAGGTGGTAGGACTATTTAGCTCTCAGCATGCTCTCTCCTTTCCCAGACTGGTGCATGTGATGTGTGAGAACAGAGCCATCATTGAATAACAGAACTTCACAATGGCTGTCCCAAATCATCTGGTAAGTGACAAGGTGAGTGGGTGGGGGAGCACCCTTACAGAGGCAAAGGGGAGGGGGGAGAGGGTGAGCGGGATGGGGGTTTGTGGAAGGGTAACCAGGAAGAGGGGTATCATTTGAAATGTAAACAAATAAAATGATTAATGGAAAAAGATTCACACAACTCAGCTGTGTGCATCCATCATTTTGAACACAGCCCAGCCACTCTGAAGCTGAGGGAAACATGGCATATGTAAATGCAGGAAAGCTGCACTTTTACAGAATCTCATCAGAAATACTTCATGTTCAGTTGTTTTATGAACTTAAGAGAATACTGAGAAGTGTGCACACAATGAGATTGTTGTCATCCTGAGATAGACAGGCAACAATATTATCCCTGATGTTCTAGCAAAGAGCACACATCTGTCTTACCTACTACCACATCTTTGCATAGGCAAGTCTTATATTCACATTTAGCTAAAGTTTTATAACCCTGACCTGTGTACAAGAGACAAAAATTGTATGCTACAGATATGAGATACATGGCTTTCCCCAGTGTTTCGTGCTTTACAGGGGAGCTCCTCTGTGAGCACAGAACACTGCCTTGATTTACTCAAGTAATGGGGCATTCGCAGTGCCTCTCAGAGCTTCCAGCTGAGTTGTGTGAATCTTTGTTTATTAATCATTTTATTTGTTTACATTTCAAATGATACCCCTTTCCTGGTTACCCTTCCACAAACCCCCATCCCGCTCACCCTCTCCCCCCTCCCCTTTGCCTCTGTAAGGGTGCTCTCCCACCCACTCACCAACTCCTGCCTCACCCCTCTAGCATCTCCCTATGCTGGGGCATCAAACCACCACAGTACCAAGGGCCTCCCTTCCCATTGACGTCAGATAAGGCAATCCTCTGCTACATATGTATCTGGAGCCATGGTTCCCTCAATGTATACTCTTTTGTTCATGATTTAGTCTCTGGGAGCTCTGGGTGGTCCGGTTAGTTGATATTTTTCTTCCTATAGGGTTGCAATCTCCTTCAGTCCCTTCAGTCCTTCCCTAGCTCTTCCACTGGAGTCCCTGGGCTCAGTCTGATGGTTCGCTGTGAGTATCTGCATCTGTATTGGTCAGGAGTTGTGGGAATCCTGTGCTTCCCTCCCGAGGAACAAGCAAATCATAGCCTTTAGTGTCAGGTCAGTGTAGAGTATAAACTCCATCACGGTAGACTCTCTTGAGTTAGGACATTGTGTTTGTTTGATTTTTTTATTTTATTTTATTTTTTTTAATCTCATGTACCTCTTGAATCTGTGCCACTAACCACCTCTACTTCCTGACTTTTTCCTGCCTTCTATCTCCTGTTCCATTTCTGTTGGTCCCTATAGAGTCATTTAGTTTACAGCAGGAATGTGATTCAATAAGAGACAAAATAGCAGAGGCTGGAGAGATGGCTCAGCAGTTAAGAGCACTGACTGCTCTTCCAGAGGTCCTGAGTTCAATTCCCAGCAACCACATGGTGATTCACAACCATCTGTAATGGGATCTGATGACCTCTTCTGGTGTGTGTGAAGACAGTGACAGTGTACTCATGTACATAAAATCAATAAATAAATCTTAAAAAAAAATTAAGGCCAGGCAGTGGTGGTGCATGCCTTTAATAATCCCAGCACTTGGGAGGCAGAGACAGGCGGATTTCTGAGTTTGAAGCCAGCCTGGTCTACAAAGTGAGTTCCAGGACAACCAGGGCTACACAGAGAAAGCCTGTCTTGAAAAACCAATAATAATAATAGTAATAATAAAAAATAATAGTAATAATAATAATAATAATAATAATAATAATAATAAAAGAGAGACAAAGGAGTGGGAGCCCACAGATGTAGACTGAGCCTTGACTTTGCCTGTGGATACCTGTCATTTTGAGCCAGTTACTCTGGTTCTCTGAACCTTAGATTCCATAACTGTCTCAAACTTGAAGTTATTCAAGCTTGCAATTCTTCTCCCGTGTGAAGGAGGAAGGGATACCCTACTTTATTGTTGTCCCATTTGGCTTTCTTTTGCTGTGATAAAACATGGACCAAAACCAACTTGGGGAGGAACAGGTTTAGTTGGCTTACATGTCCTGGTCACAGTTCATCTCTGAAGGAAGTCAGGATAAGGAGTCCAGCAGTAGAGACATGGAGAGATGCTGTTTACTGACTTGCTTTCCATGGCTGCTCAGCCTGCTTTCTTATACAACCAGGACCATCTGCTCAGCAGTGGCATCACCCACAGTGGGCTGGAAACTCCTACAATAATCACTAATCAAGAAAAAGCCCCCAGAGAGATGCTCATAGGCCAATTTGATAGAAGTGATTCCTCTTGAAGTTTTCTCTTCACAGACAAGTCTAGATGGTCATAGTAGTTGTCAAAAATAACCAGTGCAAAAGGTAACTGCCTTAGTAAGGGTTTTACTGCTGTGAAGAAACACCATGGTCAAGGCAGCTCTTATAAGGACTACATTTAATTGGAGCTGGCTTACAGGTTCAGAGGTTCAGTCCATTATCATCAAGGTGGGATCATGGCAGTATCCAAGCAGGCATGCACTGGAAGAGCTGAGAGTTCTACGTCTTGTTCTGAAGGCAAACGTAATACTGACTCCTCGGGCAGCTAGGAGAGGGTTCTCAAACCCAACTCCTACAGTGTGACACACCTACTCCAACAAGGCCACACCCACTCCAATGAGGCCACACCCACTCCAACAGGGCCACACCCACTCCAATGAGGCCACACCCACTCCAGCAGGGCCACACCCACTCCAATGAGGCCACACCCACTCCAATGAGGTCACACCCACTCCAATGAGGCCACACCCACTCCAACAAGGCCACACCCACTCCAACATTGCCACACCTCCTAACAGTTCCACTCCCTGTGCCAAACATATTCAAACCACCACAGTAACTATGGGCCCTTTGCTATGCTTGATTCCCATATGTGCCAAAATACTCATTAATATGGAGTCCATCTTTCTTTTTGGCCCTTTGTTTAAGATAAGGGATAGTATAAATATTGGGCCCACCTAAAGCTAAGTTCACTTAGGAAGGACAGAGTCTGAATGGACACTTTTCACAAATTCGTTACTGAGATTGGGAATAGGGTGCTAGATTTCCAGGGTTGAACATGACTGATTTGCACTTTTAGGATGCACATAGAGTTAAAAAAAGAAGATAAAGTAAAATCCAACGATGGTGCATTTAACAAATGAAATAGTAGGATAAAGGGTAATGGGCAAGATGAGTAGGAACAGGAAATCTCCCTCGAGAAATGCGGGCTATACCAGGGCATCTGGACAGAGGTGCAAAAACCTGATGGCGGAGCTTTGGCGAAAGGAGCAGCGTATGCAAAGAAAGGATTTCCAAGATGTCTCCCTTTGTCTGAGGAAGGTGGTGGGTGCCAGGGTCAGCACACAGTGCATGGTATCGCTACACGAGAGGTCAGTTGCCAAGCCAGGCTGCGAGGATTGCATTAAGATGTGAGCTAGAAACCAGGCTGGGCGGACAGCAATCTTCCTCTTTTGAACAGGATCGAGCGTGTTACATGTGTGTGGCCAAGAGGTACCAACTGTCAGACTGACGGGGCCAATCTCGATTTAGGTCTCCTCCCCTAGTAATCTCAAATCTGGTTGGAAATCCATGTTTCAATCCAAGACACCCTTTCTTTGCCCATTGGAAAAAGCAATTACATCCTGCTGAGGGAACTTCACTCTTCCTGGAAGAATGGAATACGAGAGACAGTAATCAAGAGCTAGAGAGAAGAATGTCGGCGTGACAGATGATGCAGTTGACTCGTTGGGAGGCTGGGGAAGGCACTTTACCTGACTAGATCTCTGTTTTGACAACTGTAAAATGAAGGCTTAGACAAGATAATCCTGCCAGTCCCTTGCCTGCTCTAAAGAGAAATTGTTTATTTGTAGCTCTAAAATTGATTTTTAAAATATTTTCTTGGTATTTTAACAATCTCTGCCATAGTTTTATAAAGCATACCAGTTGTCTATTAACTCTAGCCCTGTACATTAAGCGACTCACATCGTTTCCATTTGCACATGCTCCCATTAAATTTTATCATTAATTTGCAGCCTCCTGATTTGCACAATGTAGATGGAGGACTGGACTAACCAGACCCAACATTTGGGGTGACCCATTTAAAATATATACATGTATATATATTCATATATATAGTCCTAAATCTAACCTGTTCCACCTGAATATTGCTACTTCTATGCCTGTTCCCATGACTGACTGTTTGGCACTGGACAATCAGCTGGTGTTTTATTCCCTGGAGAAGACCATTTCTCCCACTCCCAGCTTTCCTCAGATGTCTGTAGTTCTTTGTAGTACTGAGGTCTCTCGGGCTTTCCCCCTTCCCCTTCGGCATGTCCCTTGGTGTCATCCTTATTCAGCTCACATTTGCATAGTCATGGCAGTGGAAGTTCATGGATATGGCTTCTGATACTAGGAAACACACTCTCACAGCAAACTCCCTGATCTTCTGGCTCTTAGAGTCTTCCCAAGGCCTCTTCTGCAGTGCTCCCTGAGCCTTAGGTATGGGGTTCTGTTGTAGATGTATCCATCGGGACTGAGCTCCACAACTCTGCATTCTGATTGGTTGTGTTTTTCTGTAATGATCTTCTTATGTTGCCAAGAGAAGTCTCCTCAGAAACCATGCCTGATCATGGAAAGCTAGCTAACTACTCGGCGCTAGAGAAGACCTGGTTCTTGGAAGAGAATCTACAACAGCAATCTACTAAGCCAGCACAGCCCCCAACAGCAGTCTGTAAACATTTGTCCTCATACCCATAGAGAAGTGTACTCCTCACCCACCACTCTTCTTTAAATCTCCGAGCAACGTTTACTAGGCAACTGATAGCCACAGGCTCCTCGTCCACAAGATTCTGTACATATTAGCAATACTCTGACAGCTTATTGAGTCCCAGAGTGATACATTTATATGAGAGGAAGTTCTCTGTAAGTCTTGATCTATGCTGGATTTGAATTCTTCCTTCTCAATGTCTAACCTGCATTTATGTTCTGGCCATTTATCTCTATCACAAAGAATATACAGTGAGATCAGTACATGGTAGTCTTTAAGTTAGCTCTAATAACATTGTTTATTCATTTTATAATATCCAATTATTCCTGGCCATTTACCTTTCTAAACACATATTTTGGTCCAAGTAACTATTCAACGTGTTCCATCATATTTGTTTACTACATTGCTTATTTTTATTTATTTATTATTTTACTTAGGAGGCAGAAGACATTCAAGAGGTAATTTATTAATAAAAATACAAATTTGTATCAAATATGAGAATACTTGGTTCATTTCAATAGTCATCAAACTATTGGTTCCATTACAGCAATGAAAACTTCCTTTTCCCTTTAAAGTTGGAGTTCAGTATCTGTTCTGGGTAAGTATGAAGACACTAAGATAGTAGTCCTTGATCTCACGACAGGAATTGCTAGACAGAAATACTTGACCAATGCCTTTTCTATGTCTCTAGCCTGTGATCAGTGATATGTACAAAGTTCTGTGTAAAGTGTGTTTATTATAGAACTTTTAATTAAAATTAGTAATTATATAATATCAAGGATTATACATTACATTAGATACCTAGGGCATGTCTATTTAATGGACTGCTATACATCTATTAACTTTAAAAGAGTGTAGAAATGAGGGAGGGAACTTTCAGAACATAATAACACATGTGCTTTTAAACATGTGCTCGTACTGTGATATAGGTTTGCAAATATTATATACATATATCATATATTATATAGTTTAGTCCCTCTCCATGCATGATCTTTGGTCCAGATGCTTGGGATGGGTATCAATCATAGCTCTGACAGCAGACTAGGATGTTTGTCAGCTTCACCCGCATCTTTCTTTCCTTCCATCATTTTGAAGGCAGACTTCCAGTTTAACTCAGAGATCCATAGTTTTTCCAATGCAAAGCTGAAGTCAATCATGGTGGTGTTGGTGGTGATCTCCTCCTCCTCCTCCTCTTCCTCCTCCTCTTCCTCTTCCTCCTCCTCCTCTTCCTCCTTTTTCTCCTCCTCCTCCTCCTCTTCCTCCTCTTCCTGTTCCTCCTCTTCCTCCTCTTCCTGTTCCTCCTCTTCCTCCTCCTCCTCCTCCTCTTCCTCCTCCTCCTCTTCCTCCTCTTCCTCCTCCTCCTCCTCCTCCTCCTCTTCCTCCTCCTTTCTCTTTCCTCCCATTACCCCAATTTCCTGTCTGGCAATTGCTTTTTGCATGCTAGGCATTGCAAATCCTACTTTGCTGGAAGTTACATATTTTTATATACTTATAACTATCTTCCGAGCCTCTTTATAGGATGCAGCTGTTTGGGAAAGCTTTTACCTATTTGGGTCTCATTTTGTTCTTTTTTAGATGTATTAGGCAGCAGTAGAATGGCTGTTAGTCTGAGGCTAGCTATTCCTCGTGGAAACAAGGCCTTCCAAATGCTCTATCCTCGGCTTACAGAACGTTTCCCATTCTGCTTGGTCAGAGGCCACCATCCCAGCCATGGGCACTTCTACCTCCAGTCCTTCTGAGGGTTCTTTCTTTGGCCTCAGGCAATTTCTGCATGAAAGTGTGCTGGTCTATTCTCTGGGGGATACTTGAAGAAATCACTGTAGACACGGCCAGTTCAGTGTCTGGGCTGTTCGCTCCTCTCAGGGACTCAGTTTTAGGAACACTGGATGTCTTGATTCTCTCAAATCCTTGCCCATCCTATTATTTGAGATGGTTTCCCTTGAACTGCATTCGCAAATTCTCTCCAGGGAGTAACCAGTGGGTCACTGTAACAATAGCAGTCACCGGCTGGTTTTCATGGATCACCATCTTTAGCTGACTGCTGTCTAGTTTTTAAAATGTGATTGTTTTGTGTAATTGTTCATTTGTTGTATTATTTTTACAGAAAATGATAGTTTACAGTGTTACACTCCATTCTTTCAGCTTCATAGCTTAATATTTTTTTAATTTTTAAATTTCAATTAAACAAATAATTTCTCCATAGTGACATTGATCTTTTTAGAGGTCTTTGCTTTCTTCACTTTTCATAAAACATTTCTAAAATATTGATGCTACCATTTAACGTAAGCTCATTACAGTATCAGGGTGATACTCTAAGACTAGTCCTAATCAGGTTTGTAGTATTTTTGCAGATCTCTACTATCCTATGGGTTTCCTCTGCTGGGCCACATAGCCTTGGAGTTAGGCATGGCCATGTGACTGTCTCCAGTGGATGGGCTATGAATGGAACCAGCGTGTTTTACTTTTAGGCCAGAGCTTTCAAAGGAAGAATGAGTTCTCTATTCATTCTCTCGCTTGTTACAGAATACTCCCAATGCAAGCAGAGATAACAGGATCAAACAAGTGTCAACGCTCCATTAAGCCAGCAGTTCTCAGCCTTCCAAACGCTGTGACTCTTTAATACAGTTCCTCACTTGGTGGTGATCCCCAACCATAAAACCACTTTCATTGTTGATTCATAATTGCACTTTTGCTACTGTTATGAATCATAATGTAAATATCTGATATGCAGGATATCAAATATCTGATATGCAGGATATCTGCTATGCAATCCTTCTGAAAGGATTGCTTGACCCACGGGTTGAGAACCATTGCATTAACCTGAATCCTGGGAAGACTTTCTACCAAACTACATTAAATACTTATTAGTGAGAACAAGAATGAACATGTGTGATTATGTAAAATGTAAAAATCATTAAGCTCTTGGAGCTAACTTGCTAATGTAGTTCACCCTGTCCACCACAACTAATACCTTCTGAAACACCTACAGCTTTTCTTTCTTTCATGTTTTTAAATGTATTCTCTTGACACATAAATTGTAGTAGCAGAATTTAAAGTGGATCTTCATGGCTTGGGAATAACTAATAACTTTATAACCTCTCCAAAATAATTTTGGGAAAAGAAAATAGTGTTATTACTGAAAATAATGAGAACACTTTATGTTAAAATACATGGGGTACTGCAAGATCTGTATGCAAAGGGTTATTATCATCTGATTGAATTCAATACTAGAAAATGCATCAGGACCAAATCAAGCTTATTGCAAATGTAATTTAATGTTGAAGAAACGACTAACACAAAATATCCACATTGAAAGGTTACAGAATGAAAATAATCTCCACAAATGCTAAAAAGAATTTTGATTTGATTTAAGATAAAAATAAAATCTTAGCAAATGTGACCAGGACGTCTCGTGTATAAAATCACCAACGTGAACCAACTACCAACTCCAGTAACTCTTCAACAGAGCTTTCTCTTTTAAAGTAGTGAAAAGACAAAGCCATTTGTGTGACTCCAGCTACAGTCATTCAGAAAGAGGGAAATGCAATTGAGAAAATGCCCCCACCAGACTGAGCTGTAGGTAAGACTGTGGGTCATGTGTTATTAAAGGTCCTAGTTAATGATAAAAAGGATGAGCAGAGCTCACGTCTAGGCTGGACCATACCGGGACAGGTGGTCCTGAATTGTATATGAAAGCAGAGTGTGCAAGCTAGTAAGAAGTGTTCTCCATGGCTTCTGTTTCAGTTCACGCCTCCAGGTTTCTGCCTTGAGTTCTTGCCCCGACTTCCCTCCATGATGGACTGAGATAGAGACATGTAAGCTGAAGTAAATCCTTTCCTCCTCATGGTGGTTTTAGCCATGGTGTTTAATGACAACAACAGGAACCCTAATATATACTTTATCATCCTCTTTGGACTGGCTGGTTTTCTATCAATTTAACACAAGTTAGAGTCATCAGAGGGGAAGGAGCCTCAGTTGAGGACATGCCTCCACCATGTAAGGCATTTTCTTAATTAGCAATCAAAGGGGGAGGGCCCAGCCCACTATGGGTGGTGCCATCCCTGGGCTGGTAGTCATCCTGGGTTGTATAAGAAAGCAGGGTAAGCAAGCCATGGGGAACAAGCCAGTAAGTAGCATCCCCCATAGCCTCTGCATCAGCTCCTGCTTCCAGGTTCCTGTCCTGTGTGAGTTCCTGTCCTGTGTGAGTTCCTGTCCTGACTTCCTTTGGTGATAGATTGCTTTTTATAAGATGGCCATTTTCACTGTATGAATCCTCCCGATCCACGAGTATAGGAGATCTTTCCATCTTCTGCTATCTCCCTCTATTTCTTTCTTCAATGACTTGAAGTTCTAGTCGTGCAGATCTTTTGCTTGCTTGGTTAGAGTTACACCGAGATATTTCATATTTTTTGTGGCTAATTTAAAGGGTACCGTTTCCCTAATTTCTTTATCGTCCCATTTATCAATTCTATAAGAAGGGCTACTGATTTTTTGAGGTAAATTTTGTATCTGGTCACAGTGCTAAAGGTGTTTATCAGTTGTAGGAGTTCCCTGGTAGAATTTTTGGGGTCACTTAGGTACAGAATCATGTCATCCGTGAATACTGACACTTTGACTTCCTCCTTTCCAATTTCTATCCCTTTGATCTCCTTTTGTTGTCTAATTGCTCTGGTTAGAACTTTGAGTACTATATTGAACAGGTAGGGAGAGAGTGGGCAGCCTTGTCCCTGATTTTAGTGGGATTGCTTCAAGTTTCTCTCCATTTAGTTTGATGTTGGCTATTGCCTTGCTGTATATTGCTTGTTACTATGTTTTTTTTTTTTTTTTT